>CALNHX010008803.1:0-40489 GCA_940337035.1 Agriotes lineatus
ATTATTTCTTGGAGGAAGGCGATATTTTGCATGCGGATTCGATGTATTCCTGGCTCGAAAACCAAGATACTTTTGGTCAAATATATACAGAGTGAGCACCTTAAAAATAAAATGTCGCTGTATTTTAGACCAAACAGGGTGAACATTTTAAAAAGATAAAAAATTGCAACGATTAGTGCGAATGGCACTCATTGGAGACAGCGACACAAGCGGATCGTACTTGCGACGGAAGTTCTTTGTAAAGTGTTATAATTCTCCAGCTATTTAGTTTTTGGTTGTAGATCATTTTTCCATCTTCATTTGTAATTTTAAGCATTTCACTTGGGTGAAACATGTTCATGTTTATTTTTTTATATCGTTATTTTTCTAAATAATTATTCTGGTTACTGATAAATTTTTGATGGACGCAATATTTATCTAGTTCGGATAATATTCTTGGCATTTTTATATGTTTAAATAGTGCGTAAAGATGAGTTTTCAACGCAATTTCCCTATATTTAATCTTGATTTCTCCACCCGCTATATAGCCCTAGTATTAGTTCTTGATATTAAGATTTAATTTTTCGTTCAGATCTTGGTTGTTAACGGTTCTAATACGTCCCATATTTCTTATTTCCAAGTATAACATTTTGTAAGATGGCTAATCATTTATTGTCATTTGTTTTGTGTGTAGATACCTGTCTCGGCATTTTTGTGCGAGAGTCTGGAAATATCTTCCTATTCACTTCAGGTAAGTGTATTTTTAAACTTGCTATTTCATAATTGGAATAATACTTTTGGGTGTATTGGCTAGTAAAGATATCACGCTCATTTTTAGCAGCTCATCAGTCGTTGTTGGACAATCTGGGACAAACGCTGCTATATAGTGACTATATAGTTTTCTAAAGGCAATAACTGTTGGAGTCGATTGCATTTTGTATTAAAAACCAAATTATAAACAACAATAGTGTATATTATGTTATGATGTTGGTACAGGAGTTTAAAAATCAGATTAATAAAATTAAAAGAATACAGTATTAAAAATTACAAAGATGAATTTAGAGCTGATTTAAAAAGGCGAGCTATTTTTCATGTGTTCCTGTGGCGACCTGGGTTCCTGTGTTGATTTGGATCTGGATTCTGGACATCTTGGCAGTTGGGTGTCAGTTGAGGCCTTCGCTGTGGCTTTGAGGAGAGCAGTTTTGTAGCGTGGTGAGTTGCAGAGCTGGATGTATTGGAATTGGCAGAGGAGAGTGTTAAGTTCAATAAAAGGTAACAGTGAGTTAATTTTAATTAAGGAAGTACTTACCATTTGAGATTGTAACGATGAAGTACTATTTGTAATTGATTTAAAAAAAATAGTTTGAAGTATCAGTTGACAAATGTATTGATTTGTCATATAAAATAGGAACATCAAATTTCAGAATATAAGCAATCTAGATTCAATTTAATATAAAAATTTGATTGAGAATAAACTAAAGTAAAGATGTAAGTCAATTATAACATAACATAAGTTGAACACACAAAGTGGAGCTAATCACATTGACAATATAATTTATAGTTCTAGCACTAATGTCTTTTATAAATTAGTAGAAAATAGCAATATTGTTTATAAGAATGCTACGGCGATTTTGAATTCGACTAGAAACACACATTTTTGACTTGGCTCTCGATGATTTAACAATTATATTAATCGTGTTGATCTGGCAATAATATTTACTTCAAACAGCATTAGTATGGCACTTTTACTCTATGGGTCTAGGGGATTAGGCAACTTACCCATTTTGATAAAATGGCTGATACAACCGGTAGCAACAGCTAACAATAAGTCAATGGTATAAATTAAGAAAATAATTTTAGCAGTGCGCATAATAAGATTATTAATAAAACTTGGATTTAAATTTAACTAGCTTTTTTGTCTGTTGGAATTTTTAGATTACCTGTAGTCAAAATAATCATTGTAAAAAAATCAGGAAGCGTCGCTATTTGAAACTTGTTTATTTAAAGATCAGGTAGGCAAATAATGATTACCGTATTATTTCTGCATATTTACCCAACTCCGATTCAATAACAAATGATCAATTGCAGGTGATGATTTCGGAAAACACACTTCTTTAATTTTGAATAAATTGGTTACTATATGTAAGAATAATAGTAAACCGAAATAAATAAAAATGTATACCTTTTGTAGCGCTGAAGTCTGGTTGAAAACATTTTCCAGTAAAAGCAATGACTGTTTATAGATTTTGGTAAATTCTTATTTGCAGACATAACAATTAGGGATCTACCTTAGACTGTACATATTTTCAAGCAAAACAATAGAAAGTAAACGTATTTTTAAACACAAGTACTTGCGCGAATAGATTAGCAGGGCATCGCAATAAATTAGATTCTAGCAATGATAACATTAAAAATACACGTACTACACCAATTAAGTCTGCTCCTAGAGGCAGTTAAATAGTAATTACGGTAGTAATTATAGGTTTTAGCTTTTTATCTAGGAAGTGCTACCAGAGTTTCTAGCTGCTTTTGATAAATGTTTCTGGGAGTCAACATTTTAACTTTCTTGGTATTGCACAATACCAAATAATAAAATGAAGAGTAAAAATTTATTTTAAAGTGAAAGCTGAGCTATTGACGTGGAGATTAATAACCACATAAATAGTAGAATCAGTTTTTTATTTTCTAGTATTTGTATTCCGTTATTACAAAATGATTCTGTCGAAAACTGGAAGAATGTAATTACGAAGGAAGTTCTTTAATATGATCCCACGTAAATGCGGATGCGGCAATAATTCCGATATAAAAAATGGAATCCTTAGACGCTTGAATACATGCTCTTCATATTAATAGCCACTTTTGACTATATCATCACATGATGAAATTTTTAAATATTATCTATTTCAGTTGTCTATTATTAATTTAAAAATTTTGTGCCATAAGATATATTATGCAGGACAGTGAATATGACAGATAGTCCAGTATATGAACAATAATATGTAGTTTCACAGCAATTTATCGTTCATAAAAGTAAGAATATGCACCTTCAATTATTGCTAATGCTTTTACAACGATTTCAGCGTGACTTTGCATCAGTGATTGCGATTATAACGTTGGTTTTGTTAAATTGGCTCAAATTTGTGTAATAATGAGAATTATAACATATATGTGCCTGAAGTTATTTTATATTTTAGTTATACGTAGCATAGAAAGAGAACGCCACTTAGAAAATGGGGAGAAACCTAATAATCCTGATTCAGAAAAAGAGGCAACAAATAAACTATGTCAATTTCAGAGCAATTTGACTAGTAGGTACAAGATTTAAAAGATGTACAACAATATTAGAAAAAAAGATTAAGAGAGGCAACAGCAAATAAATTAACAGAAAAACCGTCTGACGAGAAAACAGCGACGTTCTTCGAGCTAGAGTCTTTTGGCGTATTATGAATGAGCCGCGTCATCGTTCTGATTTTGTCCGCTTTTGTCGCGGCGAGCATTCTTCGTTTACCGTAACTTATGCTTACTTCGCTTTGTTAGTTGCTGGCTATTTTCTGGCTATTTCATCCCGATATCTGTGAGTGCGTAGACGCTTAATCTTGTCATTCGGCTTTCGAAGTCAGGGGTAAGCTGGACGTGGTTATTGGAGCTTACTTTCTTATTCGTGCTGAATTGGTTTAACATTTCGGAGTATTTATAGCGGTTTTGATCCGGCCATGATTTCGTACCGAGCTGATTTGATGCTGCTCTGATTTCAGAATAAGATGTTTGAGCCGCATTGATTTCTATTCAGGAATAGTTGCACCGAGGGAGCGACCATTTAGTTTTTCTTATTTTATTATTTATGTTATAAATTTGTGAATTCTGTAAAATGCTTCCACAATTCAGGCTGAATGAATTCTTCAGATTCTTCGTAAAGTTTATATTGTGTCCATTCTATTGAGCTTTAATTGCTGTGTGTGATAATTTGACTTTGATCTCGTACATTGCATCTTGTGTTGTGCATCGACGCCAGCGGCTTCGATGAGTTTTCCCTAATCGAAGTTTAACTAGCTTTAGTAATGTTAGTCACTTTTAAACTTTAATAATCTATATAGTTTGCCCTTTTAATGTAATGATTTGCATTTATACTTCTGCTTTCTCAGTTTTTGCTTGTCCACTGTCCACTACTGGACATAGACCTCCCAAAGTCGTTTCTAAGCTACTCTGTCCTGTGTGTTCTGGATCCATCTAATGTCCGCGATCTTCTTTACATCGTCCACCCATCTTTTTGCAGGTCTTCCCACGCTTCGCTTAGATGTTTTAGGGCGCCATTGTAGGATGCGGTTGGGCTATTATTCTGATGTTTTTCGACCAACATGTCCTGCCCAACTCCACTTCAATTTCGCTATCCTATCCACAACATCTGTAATATCTAATCTTTTTCTGATGTCGGTTTTATTCAGTTTGTCTTTCAAGCTTACTCTTAACAACCTTTTCTCTATAGCACTTTGGAAGTTTTCTGCTGTTTTTTCTGTTAGTGTTGTTGTTTCCATAGCGTAAGTCAGGACAGGCGGAATGCACATATCAAAAACTTTTCTTCTTAAGCATATACCTACGTATGTCCTGATTTTTCAAAACATGAAAGACGTCCGAAAGCCATCTACCCCTGCCAAATTCTTCTTATTATTTCTGCGGTTTGATTTTGTTTTCCAAGCTTCACAGTATGTCCTAAATAAGTATATTTTTCCACCATTTCGATGTTTCAGTTAATGAGTATTTCTAGTCGCTATGTATAGATAGAATGAACATTTTATTTATGTTCATTTCTAGGCCTACATTTTTTGCCATGTTATTTAGTTCAGTTATCCTGGTTTCTAGTTCGTTTACGTCTAATGTTATTAGGACGATGCAGTCAGCGAACCTAAGATGGTTGATAAACTTGCCGTCAATTTTCATTCTCTTATAATTCCACTTCGGTTTTTTAATAGTATTTTAAAATACAGGTTGCAGAAGGCATCTACTCAAGCGCAAATTTGAAATTCCGAAATGAACCGCGTAACGGCGAGTTTAGGAACAAATGAGTGCTTGAAGGACCTTCTGCAACGAGTGTTTTATACTATTTTTTCTATTTTGCCGCTTTATACCATTTTATAAATACAAATGTGTTTTATTTTAAGGTTATATGATGTCATTTGGGTGCTAGAATGGAGTTATTCTAAACGCAAAATAGAAAAAAATTGTTTCAAGTACTAACGTGAAGAGTTTCGGAAACAAAGTGTCTCCCTGCCGTATAGCTCTTTATATTTTTGTTTTATTTGATATTGTTTCATCGTTTAGTTTTACATGCACCGTCGCGTGTTGTTATGTTTTTAATTAGTGTTCTGTATTTTTATGTGTATTGTGTAATCTGGAGTCGATTAATGCTTTTAATCACTGACCATATCTCTACTGTGCTGAATGCTTTTCTAAAGTCAACAAAGCCTAGATGTAATGGTATGTTGTATTCTTTGGTTTTTTCAATCAGAGATTTTAGTGTTTGTAGGCGATCATACTATAGCCTTTTCTAAAGCCTGCCTGTTCGATAAGTTGATAACCTCCTAATTTATGTAAGTCTTTTCGTGACAACCTTTGTCAGTAGCTTGTAAAAACGTGATAAAAAGGCTAATGGGTCGGTAGTTTTCTATGTTTGTGTGATAGCCTTTCTTATGTATTAAAATGGTTTCAGCGTTTTTCCAGCATGGTGGTATTTTAACGTTTTTCAAACATCGGTTCAACAAAGTCTTAATAGCGCTTAGGAGTGATTTTTCTCCTACCTTCAGCATTTCGGCAGTAACTTGACCTTCACCAGGTGCTTTTGAAACAATAAAGAAGCCAACCTGCGATTGATCACTAATAATAATCTATGGTAGTATAATCGCAGATCAACCCCCTTATCATTTATACACCACGGTAGCTCTGAAATGTTCTTACTCACCGCAATGACCTAGCTAGCTTCAAATTCGGTGGCCTTGGGTCGCAGATTTCTATCATCAGCTGAACTGCTGCAAGCTCTTTTAATAATAGTAAAAAAACACAGGGCGCCAGAAATCACAGATTTCGAGAAATAAATAAAATTACAGCAACAATTAGGTTCATTTAATTAATAACTCATAGTTGCTCGCAACATCGTAATTAGGTCTGTAAATTGTTTATCACAAAGTTTAAATACAGTATATAATACAGTATATTACTAATGCTGAAAATGCAGCACGCACAAAAAATATGTGAACCTCTTTGGGCTCTTGGATTGAATATGATTGAAATTCAATGAAGGGGTAAGCTTACCACTGTCATATGTTTTAACCGTTATCTCGGTATTGATAGTAAAATGGCGTGAGGGCACTTTTTACAAAATTCTTAATACGTATTCATTAAGCAAAACTTTAAATTTGTGAATTGTAAATTTAGGAACAATTAATACATTACGTTTTAAATTTGTAAAGCGCAGTTTAAATTTGTAAATTGTAAATTTGACTTTTAAAGCAGAGATTTATGAACAATTAATACATTATGTTTTAAATATGTAAAGCGTAGTTTAAATTTGTAAATTGTAAATCTAAAGCGTTGTTACAATCGATTCAGCCAACAATTCATAGGCGGACGTGGTTGTCAAGAAACGTTGAAACACTAACCTGGGTGGTGATAAAAAAACGTTGCCGGAAGGCACTGAATTAGTCCAGGTTTAGCTTAGTGTAAGCCGACAGCAATCTCGTACTCGTGGCCGAATTTGATAATGGAATAGACGCTCCTTGTACCACTTAGCAAGCTCAAGGTGACATTCCAGAAAGGAGTTGCGGATCCAAGTTATTGATGAGGGTGTTAATTAGGAAACCCAAATAAAGAGTCGTCTAAAAACGGCATCGAATAATGATGTTTAAACGTGACGTTGAAGAATATCGTCAAAGAGCTAATAAAAAAACGGGAAATTACTAAAATAAATATCAACAAGTAGCGTAGACATACCTGATTTTAGTCATTAGCTCAGAAACGAAGTTAATTAATAATTGATGCAGCAGCACGCGGGAATGCCTTTGTAGAAGCAAGTTACTTCAACCGAATGCAAAAATAGAATGCCCGCAGATCGGCCAACAAGCGAAAAACAGCTGAAGGCTGGAGCGTCGCGATAACGAGCAATACGGACTTTCCAGAATCGGTACAAAGTGAGCGGACTAAAAATTTGAAATAATTCGAAATACAGCGAATTATAACTCAAGTGAAAATATACAGGCTGGCCCGGAAGTGACTAAATGGCGAAACAAATGTCAGGAGCTAAAGATTTGTTTCACTTTCCCGTTTTTAATATCATTTAAGGCTGATGAAATTTCCTCAGTAGTGATTTCTAGGATTTCCTCTAAACCTATGTTTGTCATAACTTTATTTTGTTCTCCTAAGTCTGAAAACAACGAGTGGCATAATTCAAAGAAATGAAAGAAGGTATTTGTTATATACCGTATACATTTATTTTTAGCAACATTACTATTATTCATATTCTTATATGGGTATTTCGCCACTCTGCAAATTAAAATATTAAATAACAAAAATATTTTAATTTG
This sequence comes from Agriotes lineatus, assembly GCA_940337035.1. Classification (NCBI taxonomy): domain Eukaryota; kingdom Metazoa; phylum Arthropoda; class Insecta; order Coleoptera; family Elateridae; genus Agriotes; species Agriotes lineatus. Next base: position 7,551 of record CALNHX010008803.1, read on the forward strand.
CAGAGTGGCGAAATACCCATATAAGAATATGAATTATGAATTCACACCACAAAGAAGTTTCAGAGATTAACATATCTATATTTAATTTTTATTCTATTTCTTCTTCTTGGCACTATAGGCCATGTAGGTCTTTAGCCTGCTCGACCATCCTTCGCAATTCATCCCGACCCAGAGCCTTCCTTCTCTATCCTCTCAATTTATTGATCTCAAATCATCCTCCACGTCATAACTCCATCATTTTCTCGGTCGACCTCCTTTCTTCTCCCACATAGGTTCGTTTCGCTTCTGGCATTCGTATTAGATGTTCCAACCATTTTAGTCGTTCCCTTTTTTTAGTTTACTTAAAATTTTATAGCAATTCTGCGTTGTATTTACTTTAAATTGTTTACTATAAAAGTCGCTACATGAATTTGGTGTACATTTTTTTCACAAAGACACTTAGACAGAACTAACTATCATATTACATTTAGAAAATTACAAGTAGCTTTTTCTACGTCTTTAGTATCAGCAATAGTTTTATAAAGCTATTAGTTTAACACGCCCATCATTGTTAGATTTTCTTATTCTACTACTTTTTGGTCCCTTTGCTAGTTTTCTTGCTGCACCACCCATCCTAGACAAATTCTTCAGTCTGTATTTATGCCTTATAATTTCAAGTAAAATACCGTATTACTATCAAATCAAGGTAGAAATTCAAAGTTCAATTGCAAATCAAGTCAAGTATCCAAAATTAAAACTAAACCTCGGAAACGAACGCGAAAATTAGCCCTCACCATACCCCTTAGGTCGAAAGGAACGTTGCTCTGTTCCAAACTTAAACTCGTACTTGCCTCATTTTCCTTCTTCCTCTTACTATACGCTAGGGGTTATTAATAACTGCACAAAGTGCAAAGCCCTCTTCTGCTTCGGCCCGGATAGGTGGCTAGCCTAATCCGTTGAATTTAAGGAAAGAATACTTTTCTACATAGGTGATTACCACTAGAAATGGGCGCATGAGTGGGTATTTCCTCACGTCATGCGCGTTTCATGCTTGTTTTAAACACTCATGTTCACGCACGCTCACGTTCACGTTCACTCACGTTCACGGCGTGACCTTCCACCCACGACGTGACCTGCAGCGTGTTCAAATTTAAAACCAATAAAGGCCCTACAACAGAACTAAAACCTCTAAAATAGAATATGTTTTGCACGTGAAATAATTTACGTAATATGTTGCAATCAGAATAGACGACACAAAAAGGAATAAATGAAAATTGACCACAATAACTTACAACAAGGGATAAATACTGATTTCTCGTAAACAGACATTACTTTTAATAGCTAAAGGTGTTGTAGACATTGACGATTCTCTTACTGATAAGAGATACAAGAAGGTATTAGGCGACGTTCTTAAGTTTAAAAGTACTTTAGAAGTAAGTTCTACATGCTGGCTTTTAGACGGAGACACGTGATTGACTTTAAACACAGCACTTACAACACAACCCAGGTGCGAAGCTCCGTCGCTGTTGGGTGCCACACAGAAGTACAATAACCTCCAGCTCCAGTTGTAGATCTTCCACATAGGTGGGCTGCGGGGGAACGGTCTTAAGTTACTAAATATTTAAGGTAAAATTAACGTGAAACGTGGATTCCGCCTTGGAAATGTTCACTCACGTTCACGACGGGACCCGCCGTAACCCAGCAGGACCTGACTGTTCTCACGTCACGCGCCTATCCCTTATTACCACTGAAGGTGTTGCTATGGTGGACGGAGCGCTTAAGACGAAACCAATGTCCGGGTGTGAGGTTCGAACTCACTCTCGGCTATCTGTTTAATTTTAAACTCGTTACACCTTTTCACTGTTATCTCAAGTTTAGCCCTTTAGGGGGGGGGGGGATTAAAAAACCTGAAATGTATTTTAAATACCTTAAAAGACACTCATGCGTCGGAAAAAATGTCATAAGTCAACAGTCAACAGAAGATACGAACGGTTCTATAATTCGACCTCTAATACGATTCCCGGCTTGAACTGATTAGGACAAAATCCTGAATTACGTGTTTAGGTATTTATGTGGGCAACGTTAGTAAGCAGAAACCAAGTCGATATCTCATCTAAGAGATATTGAGGAATGCTTCATAACACTTCATCACTTTATGGCTCAAATATCGAAAAATACCGTCTTGGTGAGTGAGTGGTACGTTATGGAAAATATATACTTCCGCATATCAAGACTGTAGGTCTAACGGTTAGTTGGTGAGTCAATAAAGACATTTTTACGAGGGAAGCTAAAGTTAGCTAGCTGCTTTTGGCCCAAAAGACATGTGATTTTGTTATAAATTTATTACTTCCCTGGTCTAAAAGACGAGTATTGTAAACGCAAAAAAATCATCTGCCGAATTTATTCAGATCTTTACGTTTCAGGGTTTCTAGATGACCAAAAACAGGTTTTTTCAATTCCGTCTGTCTGCCTGTTGGCGGTATAACTGAAAAACTCTGAGGGAAGTTCTGAATAAAGCTCTTTACAGATTTTTTTTAAATAGTTTCTCCCAAATCAATGCATTTGCGCCATTTCCCTTGCAAAAAGTTTATCCCAGTATAAAAAATAAATCATCTTGAGTCTGAAAATAGTCTTGGACAGCCTTTTTCAGACGCTCGTATATTGTAAAACTACGTCCTCTAGGGGTTTTCTTTAGATTTCTAAATAAATAGAAGTCTGAAGGTGCCTGATCCGGACTGTAAGGTGAATCTTCTAAGTAAATAAAGCGGTATTTATGGAGAATGCTATAGATTTTGGCGATTTTATGCACGGTCCCATTGCCACGAAGAAGAAATATATCGCCAGGTGACATATTGTAACGTTTTGTGACAATAGCTGCTCGGATTTTTTTTAGAGTATTACCGCAAGTATGTGCGTTGATCATAGAGCCTTTAACCATAAATTCCACCATATAAGGTTTGAATCAACTACTAAAAGTTCCAAATTGTTTTGGGAAGATTTTCTGTCAAGCTATTTGCCCAGGAAGCGGCGCCGGCGCCATATCCGAACGGTGAAAGTTCTAAATAAAACATTCCTGGAAAGTAGGGTTCAGTTTGGAGGCTTTATGTATTGTCATGAAGAAAGAACACATCATCATGTGACATATTGTAACAACTTGTTATAATAGCTTCATCTAGCATTTTGAGACATTTCTGCGTTGATTGTAGAGCCTTTAGCTATATACGATACGATATCCATTCAAAAGAATACCTTGCATGCTCCAAAAAATGGTTGCTCTGAGTGTTTCAGCTCAAGAATGGGCACGAGCTTTCTTTAGGGGAGGAAACCGATTGCATGGACCCTTGTCTCCTGATTCCAGTAATGTGCCTAAATCTCATTAACAGTTATTAACCTTATTATTAGTGACGGGCCTATCCGGAATGAATAATCGGAAAGTTTCCCATTGTTCAAAAAATCGGAAGGTTCCGATTATTTCGGAACGTTTCGGAACTTTTCGGAATTGGATTATTTTCCTGTTCGGTGCACAAAATTCGGAACTTTCGGAATTCGATTATTTTACTATTCGGTATACAAAATGAGAAAACGAAATGCCAATTTGAACTGAACGGAATGTTGTGTTGACTCACTTGACTGTTATATGCTGGTTGGCGAATGCCGACGGGTCGCGCCGTGTGCGCACGTGTATGATACTAGAATGGCACTAATGGCAGTGGTATTTCACAGATTAATTATTAGATAGTACAACTTACCGACTTCAAATTTATGTATTGTTTTATACTCTCTATTGTGTACTTTATGTGCCATTAAACTTTAAAATATCACTACCATTTTCCGAAAGTCTATTAAGGTAACTACTGTAATAATTTAAAAATATTTTATTCCCTCTTATATGCCACTCAAACTCATAAATTGTTTTACTCGCCATCGTACAAACTCAAACAATAGATGCCAACGCAGATAAAGGCTTACGGCGCTACGGCTAGTGCTCGCATCGCAAATTTGCACGCACTTCATCTTCCTTCCGCTTGTTGTTGTTTCGCTCGTTTTCTCTTGCTTGCATTTACGGAATGTAAAATAATCGGATGATATTCCGATTTTATAAACATTCCGAAATGGAACATTCCGATTATTGAAATCATCCGATTATGCCCATCACTACTTATTATAACGTTTGGATCAGGTTTTAAAAATTCCAAATTGTTTTGAAAAATTTGCTGTATAGGGAACTGGGCTCGGGAGACAACAATCTGGGAACCCATCTTGCTGAAAGTTTACTGATACCCAATGTAACGTTTAGTGTTGTTAAAAAGATCAGATTCGGATATTTCCAAGTATATAGCGATTGTGCATACTCATACGACGATGCTTAAGAACCATGGCTTTAACTTTTTTGCACATTTCAGCAATTGTTGCTTCTGCAGGTTTTTATGGATTCTCGTCCCCGCTGAAACTGTTTTGATTAAAATTTAGTTGTGAAACCCGACGAAGCATCGGCTTCATACACTGTAAGCATTCGCTACCAGGTTATTTTCGGATTGTTGCCTTCTTTTGTGAGAAACCTGATTACAATTCTATGCTTTAATTTCACAAGACTCATTTTCAGACACTAGATACTTCAGAAAATAAATAATAACGAACAAAACTCTATCACATTTGACACGAAACTATGAAAGACTATTTGATATTAAAAGCTGAAGTGCATCAATTGTTTCTGCCATACCTCGGTAGACAACTTTTTAATACTCCCTCGTATTTATAAAAGATAGCATTAGTGTCACCAGGAGTTAACTTGTTTACTAAACTAGTTGTTACAGTAACGGCGCTCACTCAGAAATACCTTAAGAATTAAATACTAGAAATATTTTAACTCTGCAGCAGATTAGCATTATTACGACTGGCAAAAATAGAGCGTGTAAGCTAATCATTTCATTTGTAAAATTTGGGGAACAATAATGATAAAATCTGTCATTACGTGAACAAAGATGTCTAGGCAAAAGCGGAACAAGAGGAAAGTAAGAGTTCTGTGCATGTCTATGTCTAAGTAGGTAAGCTGGAAGATGCCACCGATTACGAGCTCGGCCGCGTATGGGAAAAAGCACAAAACGCAAAGCGTGACTGCTGATACACAGCTTTTCGCACGACCCTAACTAAACGCTTTAACATTTCAATTGCAATTTTAGTTAGTGCTCGTCGCTTCTGTAATTTACTTTCACGAGACGGATTTTTATCTGATCGCACAAAAATTCACAGCTGTGCTAATCGTCGGTATTATTCGCCGTTGTTTGCTTTCTAAGTGCTGGTGATTACCGATTACGATTTGCTTAGATGTGTAATAAATCGAGATATGGCACAAACAGCACCGGTTTTGATCGTTCATTGAATTTGCTAGATACCGATCAAACCGTTAGTAATTTTAACGGACTAAGGTTTACTTAGCCAAAAGAGAACTGACAGGATGCTACTCTTTTGTATCGTGCAGGTCGAGTTGCAAATCATTGCATTTGATGGACACTGCAGTCTTTTGCCTATGACTGTAGGGCATTTAACGGTTAAATTAAATGATAAATTAATAAAGCCCGCTTAGATTCCTGTTGTACATCTACTATGCTATTATATATCACCAAATTGATATCAGCTCCCTGTTTACCAGCATTTTGGGCATAAATAATTATTTTTATTTTATGAGCAGCAAAAGTCTCGTTAACCGTCTCATATTGTACGGAGATGCCGTTTCAATTGAATAATACAACGCAATACTTTTTTATATACCTATGGGAACAAGCAAAATGGCATCATTTATGTGGAAGACATGCAAACCATAAGCGGACAAAAATCGTAATTATACATTACAGAAGAGGCTAACAGTCTTATTATGCAAAACATGGCGTACTTTCAAACTTTCTGTTCAATATTTAATTTGTTTTTAAATAGTATTTAATTTTATACCCAATTATATTTTCAGATATTCTTGAACTACTACATATTTTCACGGTATAAATATAAATTTTGAACCTCATTTTCTATTCTTTTTTCATAGATTTTTATCCATAGGTTTACTGTTTAGGTAAGTATAGTGAAATGGGATCAATTCGAAATTTTACTGCTTGAAATAGAGAATAAAACCATGATCTACTCAAAGTAACTAGGTAAATATTTTATGGCAGTGATGACCACCCATCACTTAGTGGTTAACCGGGAATAGTACATGTTGTTACCGTCACTCTGACCGTAAGTAAGAGCAAGGCAGCCGACTTCTCAGCCGGAACTAGTCGTGGGTTAAACAAAAGACTCTAATCTTAAACTGTACCAAAATGTAGGCGCCAAGTAGCAATTAACCCGGCACTTTGTTAATCAAGAAAAGTATACATCGAAAGGTGCTGCTAACCAATCCCTGAAGAAGAGTCAAAAGAGTACTCGGTAGTACATACAAATATATACTGCAAATCAGATCAATATATCACAATAAATATCACAGTAGCATATAAGAGTCGTTATAAAAGTCATTAATCAAATTATAAAACTTTAGTATAAAAACATACAAGTTGACTCTAAAATTAACAGTTTGCATTACCGGTAGGTTAGTCGGTAAAGGCGCATGACCATGAGAATGATTTTTTAGTTTCGTGTTGAATTTGACCCTAAATCTTCAAATGCAAATACATTCAGATGCTATTAATAATTAATAGAATAGTCCTACAAACCCCAAGATATTGATACTGAGTAGGGCATTACATAACCCAGAATATGCTTAGTAAATATTTAAAATCCTCGTCGATTTCAATACTTAGGGTAAAGCGAAATAATTAACGCAATATCTTTAAATGCCAAAGTGTATGCAAAATTGCTTCACAAAATAAAGGCCAACATTAAAAGCAATAATGATGTAGATGGTACGTGAGACACATTCCAAAATTTTCACATCTAATCTTTGACAGATTGAAAGTAAACAGTAGCTTAAATTAGGCGGATAATCTGCCCAAAACAGGTAAGGCATACGTTATATAGTATTTATGCAATCATGAAGAACATCTGATATTTACCGAACACATTAAAATATAACGCAAAAACACACATTACAAAGAATCCCATATTGCAGGTTAGAACGAAGTCCAATCTTTTGGCGCAGGGGAAAATAGAGTAAATTAAGCAGACCTTTTGTAGGCGTCTCGCAGGTGGCAGCAAGAAAGCGCATCCGAAACCATATCAATAAGCATCAAGAAAGCCATGTTTAATCTAAAGTTCTGTGCTGTAATCAACGAATGCAGGTATCGTATAGTTCTTGACTATGGAAGCCTCAAGGGTCAATTAAACTCGAACTCCTCGCAGGAATGGAATCTTTGTATGCACAACTCCAAGGCGAGTAGTTGCGATAACTCGAAGAAAAATTTATCTCGCCCGTACTAAGAAGAGCATTATGATGTTCTGCTTCGTTTTGCTAAAGGGGTAACATGTGCTCTTCAGGTATATATCCAAACCATGTTTGATTTTGAGAAATCGCCAAAACTACCTCTCCTAGGGACTTGATCAGAATCCTTCCAAAGTGCCCATAATCCAATATCGATCCCTCAACGTAGGATGCAAGTGAAAATCCAAAATTAAAGGAACATTTGACTTCACCTCCTGAAGCAGCACACAATGGTAAATGGTCGAAAAAGATAAGGTGGAGCCCAAAAACTTGGAAAACCTTTAGAAATTCACGGTAGGCAACCAGAATGCCTTGGAGCTTGAAATGTTGTAGGAAATAGCATAGAATTATTTAGGAAAATACACATACAAATACATACATTGAAATATGAAACTTGACTTTAGTTTAATTAGATTGCAGATAACATTTAATTTATTAATGATAAGGCAATTAATTACGTAATAACTTATAAATGACTTTTATCCTGTAACAATACTTTTAAACATACCTATAGATAATGAAGGGCCATATTAGACTACATAGAAGTACCCCTGCTAAGCAAAATACAGTATGATCTACAAACCAGGGAAGATGTAATAACTTTTTAGGTTATAACCTAAACTTGAGTGAAAAAGCTTATATGCTTTCTCAAGTCTTAAATAATAGAAGAATAACGATGCTACCTACAGCTTATTATTTTAGATATTATAACTTCATAGAACTATAGTTAAACTAGCGACAATCAACCAAGAGCTTAGAGCAAAACAAGCGTATGTACAAAACAGTTGTTTTGTGATTATTGCTCTTATTGCCGTTAAAGATATCGCATTGAAACAAGTGCCATTGTATACAGGAAGCTACAGTTCGTAAAATTCTATACAGGGTTTACGATTTTTGCAGAGCCTCATTCAACTTAGTTGTTTTTAAATCGCACACCCTATGTATTTTTAAATATTTAAATTTTTCCGTTCTCAGACTTTATAAACAAGTTTAGTTCTTGAAATTTATTTCAGCCGTTCTGAAGTTATTTAACTTTCTTTGTAAAAATATGCACTTGCAGACACGTATTAAAAAAATACAGGATTTTTGTTTTGTTTTCCGAGATACCAAGCGACTTGTTGGAACTCAAATAGCGTCCTTTTCTTTGCGTGACCTCAGCCTGGCAAGTTGTATGTAATTTTCATGCCCCGGATTTAGCTCGTTAGCTTCTTGTATTTAGAGAGGTTCTTTGTGGAAGTATAGCTTTGCTGTGGATTCTGGGCTTGGAGCACGTATTTCGGAAATATAAAGTCTATTATATGGATCATTTATTACGAGTTGTTAGCCGTCTTGGCCATAAAAAGTCTATATTACAGGGTGAGTGTTTGATCCAATGTTTTAGTAGCGTTTTGTATTTAGCTGATTGCATACGTTGTTTCTAGCTTTCCCGAGAGGTTTTCGGGAACCTGTAAAGGGTGCATACTCACCTTCCTGTGACCTTCATTTAACCTTGATTCACATCGCTTGAGGGATCCGCTTTACCGCCGTGTTTTGCTTGCAACCTGGTGTTTTCTGTAAGCACCTTCAACCTGCTGCAGTAGCTGTGAGAACCCATTTGGGGGTTATTGGGGCATTCGCTACAGAAGCTTGGTCTCTCAGGTAAGTACGTACGACTTAGTGAACTTTGTCGCCGTAACCTCATCAGAATTGTCCAAATATACCTTGTTGGCGTAGCGTTCTGACTTTCGGGTGGTCTATTCAAACCCTAGTATCCGGTTGGTTTCCTTTAGAAATCAGCCGATTCTATATTGGATTAATTATATTTGTCCTACTGGCATTCAAGGGGTAGCGTAGAGTGCATTAGAGTAAAACTGATTGTAGTTTACCCTAATGTGTTTCGCCTTTAATTGCTCATTGTTGTGTGCTTAATCTATACATATATAAAGGAAAGTCACAACCCTGACTAATCAACGCAGAGCCAAAACGACTGGCACTAAAAACTTGAAATTTGGGTCGAAGGTTATGAAAGGTAGTGCTAAGAAGGAATTTTTTGAAATTCGACCCCTAAGGGGGTGAAAAGAGGTAAAATGTGTTTTCACAAATTCTTCGATATCTCTTACACCCGATAAGATATCAATTTGGTGTTTGCTTGTAAAGATTATCAATGCAAATACCTAGAAGCGTATTTTAGGATTTTGCCTTAATCAACCCCTAAAGGTGCAAATCTGGATTGGGGGTGAATTAAAGAACCCTTCGTATCTCCTATGTTTATTGAGTTAGAACATTTTATTTTGGCATATACATGTATTTTTAAAATATTTAAAAATAGTTTAAGGGAATTTGAAAATGTTAACCCTAAGGGGGTGAAAAGGGGTAAACTGTGTTTTCACGAATTCCTGAATATCTCTTACACCCGATAAGATAGCGACTTGGTGTTTGCTTGCATAGGTGTACAATAGACTTATCTAAAAACGCATTTCAGGATTTTGCCCTAATCGGCCACTAAAGGTGCAAATCTGGATTCGGGGTGAATTGAAGAACCCTTTGTAACTCCTAGGTTTATTGAGCTAGAACATTCCTTTTGTTGGCATATAAATATATTGTTAAAATATTTAGAAAGTGATTTAAGGAATTTTATAATTTTACCCCTAAGGGGGTGAAAAGGGGTAAACTGTATTTTCACGAATTCCTCAATATCTCTGAGACCCTATAGGATATCGACTTGGTGTTTGCTTGCATAGGTATCCAATACAAGTGTCTAAAAACTTATTTATTTCAGGATTTTGCCATAATCAACCCCTAAAAGTGCAAATCTGGATTCGGGGTGAATTAAAGAACCCTTCATATCTCCTATGTTTATTGAGCTAGAGCATTCATTTTTGGCATATAAATGTATTCTTAAAACATTTAGAAAGTGGTTTAAGGGATTTTAAAATGTTACCCCTAAGAGGGAAAAGCGGTAAACTGTGTTTTCACGAATTCCTCAATATATCTTAACCCCATAAGATATCGACTTGTTTTTTTTGTGGCATAGGTATCCAATACAAATGTCTAAAAACACGTTTCAGGATTTTCTCAAATCAATCCCTAAAGATGCAAATCTGGATTCAGAGTGAATTAAAGAACCATTTGTATTTCCTATGTTTATTGAGTTAGAACATTGTTTTTTGGCATACAGATGTATTCTTAAAATATTTAGAAAGGGGTTTAAGGGATTTTAATGTTACCCTTAAAGCGGTAAAAAGGGAAATCTGAAAAGGGGTAAGGTGTTAAGTTTATCTTGCTATAATTTATGAATACAACATTTAGTTTGTACGTATATATTTTAATTTTATCTCATTGTTATACTAAAACTATAGTTTTATCAAGGAGAACGACAATTACGTACACATTTCCAGGGGGTACGTGAAGCATAAAAAAGAGTTGTGGAGGAATTTTTTCAAAAGAACTTTATTTTATTTTTTCCAACAATATTGTTTTGCGGCGTTTATTAGTTTAGCGTATTGAGTCAGGGGGTGGGGACGTCCTAGAATTCATTTGAAATTTAGAAGCAAAAACATTTGTTGCCCGTACGAAGAACGGGCATCTTGCTAGTCTTATATATATAAGAATAGAAGTCCTGACTTATTCACCCACTCATCAACGCCCAGCCCAAACCTTTGGACCTAGAAAGCTGAAATTTTGCACAGACGTTTTCTTTATGATGTATACAAGGAATAAGGAAGGATATTTCGAAATTCAACCCCTAAAGGAGTAAAATGGGGGTTCCACTGTTGTATGGAAAAATAATATTAAATAGACATCTCGACTTGAAACATCGTAGGAGTATTTCTAAAAACAGATAAGCAAACACGTATTTCGTGATTTTCCGAAAATTAACCCCTTAGGGGGTGAAATGGGGTAAATAAGCATAAAAATCGACATGGGGACGTTGATTGCGAAAATGGAATTTGAAATTTGGCAGGCAGAATTCTCATAGGGAGTACGTACCCGCTATGAAAAGATTTTTGAAAATTCAACCCCTAAAGGGGTAAAAAAGAGGGACGGGGAAAGGACGGGAACGGGCACGGAGACGAGATGGGATGGGATGACAGAAAATAATTAGTCATTAGGCTATTTAATACACAAATAACGAAAATGGCATTTATTTTTAAGTCCAAGATGGTGGACATGACATAAGGGAAGGGACGGCACGGGACGGAACGGAACGGGACTGGATGGGACGGGACTGGACTGGACGGGACCGGACTGGACGGGACGGGACGAGACGGGGCGGGGCGGGGCGGAACGGGACGGGACGGAAAGGGAAGGGAAGGAATGGTATGGAAGAGGAAAGGACGGGACGGGACGGGAAGGGACGGGATGGGACGGGATGGACGGACCTGGACGGGACGGGACTGGACGGCAAGGGAAGGGACGGAACGGAACGGGAAGGGACGAGACGGGACGGGACTAAACGGGACGGGAAGGGAAGGGATGGAACGGGACGGAAAAGAAAGAAAAGGGAAGGGATGGGATGGGATAAAAGGGGAGGGGACGGGACGGGACGGGACGGAACGGGACGGGACGGGACGGAACGGGACGGGACGGAACGGGACGGAACGGGATGGGGACGGGGATAGGATGGAATGGGATGACAGAAAATAATTAGTCATTATTTAATACTCAAATAACGAACCTGGCGCGAACGAAGTCGCGGGTAACAGCTAGTTACTAGTATAAAATACTATTTTGGTGTGCACCTCTTGCTTAAGTAATGCTCTTAGAACGAAGTCGCGGGTAACAGCTAGTTACTAGTATAAAATACTATTTTGGTGTGCACCTCTTGCTTAAGTAATGCTCTTAGAACCTGGCTATTTTATGCAGTGTTTGCTTTATAAATTTAGTGCACTATTTATGATGTTAATTGTCTGATTTAGTTACTGCTGCCGATTGTATTTCAGATATTGTACGATTGTATGCAGTGATTTATTTGAGTTTATAAGTTCTCGACTTATCTGAGTATATTTCTTGTAAGGAAAGACTTATTGGTGCTCATAATATTTATTGGTAGCATCTTATAAGTAACCGCACGTCGCCTCCACAGAGCTTAGCTGGCGGACTCTCAAGTATGCTCTCGTAACGTTGCGATATTTGAAGGTTTAGAATAATTATAGCTAACAAAACATGAAAATAATATAGATTAGTAACAAACACTTTTAAGTACTGTATTATAGTACATAATACTATTTTATTTCGGCACGATCTGCGGAAGTGTTTCTTTCGGGTCCAGCCATTTTTACTAATTTGCAATTTTTTTACAACCGCTCAATCAATCGTGACGAAACCAAAGTTACATGAAATGTCTCAATAGCAAACGTTTTGGAGTTAAAAGAAAGTCTCGGTAGGTGAATTTTTCGCTATTACAATAGTCATTAATTTTTAATTATATACGGTAGTAAAATAAATTAGGGTTTAATTTTAATATCTAAAATGTAGCAGATAGAAAAACTGGAAAAATATCATGTAACTATAGTGAGAGGTAAAGTGGGGGAAAGTTAAAGGTAAAATTTCAAAAAAATGGTTCAAGAAAAATGGATGTAAAATTTGATGGATGTATGGGCTATCACGAGTAAGAAGGATACATTTAAATTAGCTAAGTTAGTGGATCATGAAGAGGATTGGTATGCATGGACATTTCTGGTATGCAGTTGATTGCCGAGTAGAAGACCATTGAAATATCTGTCAATAGAGAGGTGCAGTCTATTGGGAAGATACTTGCAGTTGCGATCTGGAGGATTATTGACCTAGTCGTCGGTCGAAAGTCCCTGAAGAAGTTGCAGAGTAACTATTAAGTTATTAGCCTGGTTGTCCGTGGAGAGGTGCAGTCTATTGCAGAGGAGGCATGTTGCAGAATGAGGAATGGTGAACGTGGCTGCAGGTAGAAAGGTATGGCACCTTGTTGGAGTTTGGGAGTGTCAGTGCAGAGTAAGTAGCTAAGTTGAAGGTATCTGTATAAATAAAAGTGATTAATTAATATTAAAAAAGAAACATTATTAAATACAAAGTACTTACCCAGATTATAGAAATTGATGCTATTTGAATGTAAAGGTATCATATTGACTTGATTGTCAGTTTGACCTTTTAACTAAATATTAATAACAGAAGTATTTTAAATACGCAAATTTGAATCTAAAAATCATAAGAGTTAAAATTTACTGAACTCACCTGAGATAAGAGTTAAAATGTTATACCAGAGCTAGTAAATCATATTAATAAGATTGATAATTTTAAAAAGGGCATATCTTTTATTAACTATGAATAGTGTGAATTCTAATAAGAGGCTCATAACAATGTAAAGTATAGTTCATACACTACAATATCTTCATTAAAAATAAAAGAAAAGTCTACTGTAAACAAACAAGAAGTAATCAGAATAATGTATGTATAAGTCGTATAGGTATTTATATAATCTTCAGTCGTTGTCTCTTCATGCTCTTAATTCAATAAGTAAACAATTTCATTAAAAAAAGTATTTATCCTTGCATTCAAATTCTTTATATCTTTGGTTTTCTTGTTATACTCATTTAATAAAATAAAGTATACTGCTCAACAAATGAACTGGACCATCCATAAAAATTGTATTTGTTACATTTCGTCATAAAAGTTTTTGTTTTCCTCCTATTAAGCATATTTAATTTCACTATTCTGAAATATTAACTGACGCATTAACAAAATCATATTAATAAAATTTAAAAAATAAAGAAATTATAAAAAACTATATTTAAGAAAAATAAGAGAAAGAACAACAAAAAAGGAAATTAATGGTTTTTTAAGTCTCCTGGGAACGTTTAAAAAATTTTGATAGCGATTTGGCATAGATACTTTGTATGCAATATGTTGTCAACATTTGGGAAAATCTCAAAATTTTCAAATGATAATATTATTTTATTAATGGGCTTAGTTTTATTTAAACTAAATTATGAAAAGAAATGCTTTTTATAGTGACACAATCCTGAAATGTTACCAACAATGCTATGACTGACCTTTTGGAAAACATTTTTAAAAATTGCAACAAGATATGCAAATGGTCTAGTTTATTTGTTGAGCAGTATATATTTTACACTGCCAGGAGTAAATGACCTAATTTAGGCGTCATTTTGAAGTACTAAAATGCCACTTTTTATTCCTGAGGGACAAAAGTCCCAAGGAATTAAATGAAAAACATTAAAATTATATACCAAGTGACAATAATCAATAAATATTTCTCGCTATCTTTCACTATTACTGGACAAAAATTAAGGTTAATCTCTGCTTTGTGACAGAGCGTCAAACATGACGCAGTTTGTTGTAGCCACCCGGTTTATAAAAAAATCATGACGCAGTTCCCGAGTTGTCACATATTTTAAAAGCAGTCGTAAAATATGATTACCTATCAAGTTTTGCAATTCGAGTTAAATTCCCATGGCGATGGTTTTATGGATAATCGATTTTTCTACTTCCTCATAAGTAAATATTTGCAATTTGTACGTGTCCGTTCGGGAGGAGCAACGGATTAATTTTGTTGGGAAAACTGGAAGCATATAAATCGTCTGGGTTTAATATTAAATCTAATGATATATGAATTACAATCATTTCCATTATGCAACAATCCTGCTCCTCAAGCACAGATGTCTAATAACTGTCATTATTTACTAGCAAAGCTATCTTAAAATTAATGAATGATAATTACGATATTTCCATCGCTTTAACTGTAAAAAAATAATATTTATTCCTTCCACAACTATAGATTTTGTAAGTTTTTTTAGTTTAAAAAGCTTTTGCTTCTTTGTCAAAACGATTCTGTTGCACTGGCGTAACTTTTCGAACAATATGTGGACCGTCTTCATTTCTACAAAACATTATGTTTCCTTCAAACACGAACAGAAATTTCTTTAAATTAACAACACTACTGTTTTAACGAGATGTTATTTAAAATAGAAAAATATAGCTGCTCGTCCATTTCTACGTCATGTCGTGTACAACCTAGACATACAAATAAGATGTTTTGAACATAAATCTGCACTCTAGGTAGCAATTAAACTACTCCATCTTATTTTGTTTGTATTTCCAAAGACAGTTCTATTAAAGTTAATTTTGCCTTGAAACGTGTGTTACGGTGTCGGTAATTTACATTTCAATTTACCGAAGCTACTTTTACTTCGTTAAACGCATTCCACGCATTAGGCAACTGAATAACGCTTTTTATGAAAGGAAAATTAACATAAGTGGAAGAAAGATCACGCTTTCGTTTGCATTTTTGTTTTTACTGTGTATTTTAAAGTGCTTTCGGTGTAATTCTTTAGATTCCTAGTAACTATTATCGTCTACGGTTAAGGGTTTTGTGGCTGCACGTCGAGCTAAATAATGAATATTTAAATGTTATTTAGCACATCTTAAGTTACATAAAGACAAATATCTGCTAACATCGAACCGTAGGTTAGTACTATGTAAACTAATCTGCAACTCAAAATAGACAGTTGACGATGGACAATTCAACTACAATGTGTAAACAGTATAAATCTTAATAATACAGCAACCGAAGGTTGGCGAAAGCTAGAAACAACTACAACAACGGCATCAGTAGTAGCTATAGGAAAATAAAAATAAACAAAAATAGAACCAAATTTAATACACCTTGGTTTGACGACGATGTGAGAGAATTTGTACGACACAAGAAAAACGCATTTTTAAGAAATATACTTCTACTTTCACTCTTAAAAAACGATATGAATATATCAAAATAAAAAAATATGTGAATCAAAACATAAGCCAAATTAAGGAAAGCTGTACCACCCTTAAACGGAGGGTAGCACAGCCCTAGCTAGTTCTAGCCCTCGGCAGAATATGGCGTGAATAAGAACCAGGCAGCGGATATTATAGTTACAAAAAAACTTTATAAAATTTTATATAAATGGGCGCCAGTCGACATACACAACATAAAAACAAATCAACACCTACCTTGTATCTCTTACTTCAACCTAAATCTAAAAAAGAACATGAGCAAGTTCATGAAGGGTCGTAGTATAGATAACAAAGTAAATATAAACCAATAAATAGAATTTTATATTCGACAACAGTGTCACAGTTAACAAAAATAGTTAAATCTAGAGGCTCAATAACGGCCAGAAATGGTAAGTAACAATTAAATCAGGTAAAACCTGACACTTTACAGCAGTAAATAATAATTAGCAATGACTGGAGTCACCCAAATCATTATGACACAGATAAATGATTGTAATTAAAATGCAAACAACACACATGTGACAAAAACAACAAATTAAAACTTCTAATACCAACAAGAACAAAAAATTTACAGTTGGAATGCCATGCAAACATTACAGTATTTAATGATGACAAAAACGCACATCAATCGGCTTGCAAAACTGTTAAAATGAAAATTAAAAATTCCGGGCGTTCAAGGTCGCACTGCGCATAGCGATCGTACACTGCATGCGTGTTTCAGTAGATTCCTTATGTGGTAACGCAATAGCGTCTGAAAAAATCGGGAGTGTGCTCCCCTAAACTTTCTCGCATTCGCCTTGTTTTCTAGCAAATTTCAAAAGTTTATTGCAATGTATATACATACAGCGATAAAATTACATTTTCAGGTAACCACTACCTGTTTAGGTAAAGTGCCGCTTTAGGTTAACCTATCATACTGAAATTTTATATCTGGGAGTTTTTCGCAATAATAAATGTATGTGCAAAATTTCGTGCAAATACCTTGAAGCAAACTGGTACTTTACTTGAATGGATACCGCTACCTGTTTAGGTAAAATGCCCCTTCCGGTTAACCGATCATGCTGAAATGTAATATCTGGTAGTTTTTCTACATAAGAAATGTATGTACAAAATTTTGTTCAAATATCTCGAAGCAAACTGGTACTTTACTTGAATAGGTACCGCTACCTGTTTAGGTAAAGTGCCACTTCCGGTTAACCGATTTCGCTCAAAATTGGACAGGAATCTACAAATTTTGAATAATGACTATGTACATAATTTCAAGGGTCTAGATTATTTCGTTTTTAAGTTATCGTGTTCACACCCACACACACGCACACACGCACACACATACACACACAGACATAATTCGAAAAATGGTTTTTTCGGACTCTAGGAGGTCTAAAACGTCAAGATTCGTCAAAATCTCGAAGTCGATTTTTTTGACGATTACAATACTTTCTCTATACTACCGTATGCGAGAAAGTAAAAAGCTAAGGAAATTACGTTAACCCGTGCAAATGTATCCCCAAAAGCGTTTGTTTATCACTGAGCAAATTCACAGCTGGCAATTATGCCCTTATAGACACAAACTACCGCTGAATTATTCAAAATAGTATGTACTTACTGTTTTATTGGGAGTTTCTTCATGGTGTTCTTAGAAGCACCAACCAAGTGCGAAACCAACTTGATATAACGCAGGCATTCCTTGGTCGAAAATGGTGCAAAAAGTAACCTTGGCTCGGGTGCACGTGCAGGAATTGTGCTCATCTCGAACGACTTTCATGGGACCATGCCGCAGACAATTACTTCGCAGAAAGGTAAAAACTCAATTACCACATGATTAGTATAGAAACTAATTAACAAAAATAATAGATTATTCTCAATTGCAGTGCGGGCCAAACTTCTTCGAGCACACATGGCAAGTGTTCCCAAGAAACACAATTGCAGTGAAAATGCCTAGCCTACTTCGGGAATCACGAATATTAAATCCCTATAGTAGGTCTCGATCGCTCCCTGTGGCACAGGTGCCCCAATAAAGAGATGGTATTCGAAGAACGCCAATTCAAGAATCCAAAATCGACGTAAGAGGTCCAAGGTTGCGCGTTTTGAGAACATAGAATTCCTTCGGGCGACGTTTGCACAAAATAAATAGTTCATGTTGACGGAGAACATAATAAGCACAATAATAAAGAAAATGAAGACATTGATAGATATCACAATCGAAAAAAACAAAACGATACGCACAATAAAACTTTGAAATATGGAGAAAGACACTAAATGATCAAAACATGAATATTATCTGTTTTCCGAATGATACAGTGCTACTATCCAACAACGAAAACGATTTACGATTCCTGTACAGATTTACTATCACTTATAATACCATGAGTAGTCAAAGTTATGTCGACTATTTTTGCGGTGGTGTCACGAATGTCCATTGCGCTTTGGAACGATTAGGACGAGTGCGCTAGCACGAGTCCTAATCCCAAGCGCAATGGACATGAGTAGTGATACCACCGCAAAAATAATCTACTTAACTTCGACTAAGAATGGTATTCGAGGGACTATTTAATGAACCAAACTACCTTTTCAATTTAGTTTTTAGTAAATCTAGCAACAAACTACGCAATTTCTATAGTAACAGAACACTAATATTGACTTTTTCTAATAAAAATCGCATTTGTTAAAAATAGTCACTTGAATACCTTCTAGGAAGATATATCCACTGATATTTTTTTGATTGGTCAAGAAACGTCAGAATTCTGGATTTTCATTGGTCACTTTTTGACAGATGACAGGTGAATTGAATAGTCACTGGACAAAAATCTAACCTAGTAAATGTTACTTTATATATTCCAGTGGAGAATATATCACTGATAGCTAGCTTACTAAAAGTAAATGAGCTTTATTTCTAAAAATAAAAATAATTATGATAAGGCATCTCTTAAATTAGCACAAGTTATGACTTGAAATTACTCTTGTTAATCAATAATTATATAGCACACATGGTTGGAACAACAAAAGGTAAACATTTGATGTTTGATGCTTTCCAAGATCGAATTCTAGGTTCGAAACACTTCTCGCATTGTCTGCACATCAATTTGAGCGGGTTCGTTCATAAAATTTTGCATTTTTGGCAACTATGGCGGAATTGGTAGAAACTCTTAAGATTTGTTGAGGATCAAAAGAAGTTTCACTCGAACTAACGTTAATGAAAAAGTGAGGTTACGGTACGACACAAAAATATATGAAACGTGGTGTGTGAAGTGAAAGCGGACACATTCGCATTTAATTAAGTTTAATATAGTCGAATTACACCAATTATTATTGGCTATACACTAAAAATACCTTTCTTTACGCGAAACTTAATTTTATGTGTTGCCGATCTTAGAATTTTCATATAATTTATTCACGACTGTTATAATTCCGATGTGACTTAAACCTCCACACAATTATAAATGGTCGTCCAGCAAGGATAATTCTTGTTGTAGTAGATATGAGTTTTGATGCGAGTTTTGTTGGGTTGCATCCTTTGAAGTTGGCCGAGCACCTGGAAATCATTTTATTGAAATGATTATACAGGGTGGCCAAGGTAAAAGAGGTCCCGTGTCATGTACCATACTGAAAGTGATATTGAGCGCTCGTACGGCGTCACGTGATGTCCAGCGGCCATTTTGTGTGAACTGTGTATTGCTCAGTGTTGCGTTGTCACTTGTTAATAACAGTTGTGAATACAGTTCTGCAGATTTTAAATAAAAATATAATATTAATTTATCTTCATATTCATACGGGACCTCTTTTAAGTTGGCTACTCTGTATTATTATATTGGACCAGGCACGATATGTATATTATGTAATCTGAGTTATAGAAACCAGATTTATAGTGTTTTTACAGCTTGAAAAAATGTGTCTTAACGCTGCAAATTTTAAAATAGATCGGAATGCAATGTCAAACTGATTTAGAGTTATTTGATAAATAATTTAGCTTAGGTTCATGTGTAGTTAGAGCCATAAACAGAAAATAAAGTGTGCTTTTATGTTAATAATGTTTAATTAGTATTATAAAAACACATTTAAAGTAAATCAACAAACATAATGTCATATGTTGGACATAGATCAAATGTGAGGTGTCAATTTAAAGCTTAGAACGAACACATGTTGAATGTGTGTATAGATATTACTTATGAGAGATGTATTAAGAATTATATAATAATTTAGAAAACTTGAGCATTTTAATAACAGTTATGGGAACAAATTTAAGAGTTATTTATGCCAACCAAATGTATTAAATGAAAAGTTTGTTGATGTTGCCAGGCAACGACATTTGTTTTTATTTAGTATATAAATAGGACTGCAATTTAATTTATTAGAGACATTAATTCAAACAAACCTCTTCGTTGACAGTCGCTGTGATTGCTGCATACAGTTTTTGTCACTTATAATTACACGAGAGCTTTTTTTGTCGACGTAAACTTGACATTTTAATGAGAATTTCTTGCTTGGCAATTTAACGAAAAAAACTGCCTTCGAAAAAATTACGAGTCTGAAGGACGAGTAATTTTTTCTGGCAGTTTTTTGAGTTGAATTGCCCAAAAGCAAGGAAACTCGAATTACAAATGTTAAGTTTACTTCGATAAAAAAAATAGCTTGAGTGTAATTCGGTACGACAATTTAATGAATACATATTTAATTTACATATTAGGTAATTTAGAAGTCACTAAATTAACAAACAAGGCAAAAATCATTTTAGAATTAGACCGTTTTAAAAGTTAGGTTCCGTTTTGTCGCTGGAAAAGTTAGAGCTAACTTTTGCCACTGTCATAGTGACAAAAAATCCGCGGCTTACGGGATTTTTAGTGTATGCATTAAATTGTCTAAGTTAAATAATCGCCAGCTATTATTGTTATCAATTGAATATTTCCATTTGATGATATTAGAATCAAAATTTATTACTTTGAAAGTTATCTACCTATGTTGTTACTGGGTGAGGTTGTGCTCACCATAAACGAAAAGCAGGTTTAAAGTGATTCATTCAGATGAATTTGGGTTCTGGCTAAAACTACGTCGAATAAGTAAAATATTGAGCCTCGAGTCTTACCATTTTTCTTGGAAGCAGAGCCAAACAGCTGAGGTGCAAAAGGGTAGAATAGTAGAACGAAAGGGCGAGCAACAGGTGGCAGGTAGCCATTTTGGGGCCCGTTAAGCTGAAGTTAGCAGATCTTCTAGCACGACCTCCGGATATGACAAAGTTCGTGCTACGGCATTTTAAGGTGGGCGAATTTTTGTACATTAAAATGTCAGAGTTCATGTTGTTCAATTAAATTTCAAATTAATTACAAACGGGAGGAAGGCACGATACAATTTCTATTGTCAAACCCTGGGTGAAACGTTGAAGTTTATTTATGTTTGTTAGTACAATGATCTGCTTGTTCGGAATTTGTGTACTTGTAAGTGTTCAATTTCAAGGAGACTGATGCATAAAAATTATGTGTTACTCTAAACGGGATAACCGAATAGTAAAAATAATACGTTAGAAGTCAAAATAAAAACGTCGATTTTCTATTGTAATACGTATATAACGTTCTAATAAATTTTAAAATATTTTTTCTCCCAGACTTCTTAGCAATCAGTAACCTTCCAGCACATTATAAAGACTCGTTTTTTTTAATTCCATACATCAAAATATGTTTTTCTTATTTTATTACTTCAATTCTTTTTAAATAGGTTTGCTTCATCTGATTTGATTGTGTTTAATATGTTGCAATTTGTACGCACGTCATTTTCATGTATTTAAAGCTTTTAACATACTTATCTACTTCTTAGTTATTATGCCCTTTTCGAATTGTTTTACTATATTCATTATTCGTTTATTCTGTAATCCCAGTAGTCTTTTCCCTGATGTCATGTGCGTATGAAGCAATCACGGAAATTATAACATTGTGGTTGCATCTGATTCCTTTTGTTAGTAGAAAAAATTATTCTAAATCATTTGAATATCTATTCCATACGCACATGCCGATATGAAATGCTCCTTGAGGCAAACTGACCATCATCTCTCTGATACAGAAAATTGCTTAACATTGTTTTGATTTGTTTTATTCTGTCATTTGATTTCGGTTTTTCTTTATGTCACATTCATTATTGCAGCACTTTTGGGTTTTGTATATTATTATGTTTTCGTTACCTTGTTATTGAGATTCTCAGTATTTTATGTTTGTAATTTTACTTTAGCTCTACTTGCCGAAGTATTGCTTTTGACTTCGGCCATTATTACAAATTTACAGTTTTTGTGGCAAGCGCTTAATCAATCTAGATTAACCAAAAATCATATAAAGCACTTTGGAACGTCCACCTTTTAAGACACATTTAGTCTTCGTAATCAGTTGAAGCGGTGCGTTCAGTGTGTATGGCTGTTATTATATTATATTATATTATATACATGATCGCGCCATATGTGCGACGACTTCGGCTAAAGAGAATTCGCAAACGAGACGTTAACTAATTAATGCCAGGCCTAGACGAAGGAAATGGGCTGAAAATTGAGTCGGCGATTTATCAATAAACGCGGTTGATGTCTTCAGAAAGGCTTTATAGTTTCATGAGGCCTTTCATATAATTTTGGGTTGGTTGCAATTGATTGAGAAGTTGCAAGAATAAATATAAATTTGTAAAAATAGTCCAGGTCGTTGTAGTTGTGCTGAAGTAAAATTGTTAATAAAGGTATAAAAAACTAACTATACCTAATACAGTATAGAATCACTACCCAAGACGACTCCACACATGGCAATCATCAGATGGTGGTCATCGAAATGAAATAGACTACATCTTAATAGAATCAAGATGGAGGATCTCAATCAGAAACACTAAAACTTATCCAGGTTTAGAATGCAACAGCAACCATAAACTTCTAGTAGCACATTTCTTGACAAAAGTAAAAGCTGCCCTAAAAAGTCAGCCACGCGAAACTGGTGGTTGAGAGCGAAAATGAATTTCAACTACTTCTCACCCAGAAATTACTAGCATTCCACGATTGCAATCCATTGAAGAATCTGCACAGGCCATATGGATCGCACTTTAGATTATTGTCCTTCAAAGGAAACTAATCATAATCAAATGCCGGTGAAAAAGAAACGCTGGATAAAAGACACTACCCTTGCCCTTGCCTCTAGAAAAGACATCAGCTAAGGGTAAGAGGCATAAATACTGAACAACAGAGAAATAAATACAAACAATTAAACCACACGATACTACGATTATGTCGACAATGTGTACAGGAATGTGTACTGAGGTTCAAAACCATGCTGAGCCGAACAACATTAAATATATCTTTAAAGCTGTGAAAAAAAATAGCCAGACGTTATACAACTCGACTATTCAGAATGAGAATGCAACAAAATAACAAATATAAATCAGATAATGGTAGTGTGGAGCAAATAGCGCTAAAATGTGTAATAATGATGTGTTCAAAGCTGAAATTGTTGAATATTCTAACCAATAACCTACAATATTGAGAAGGACAGTAGAGCGGTCCATAAAAAATTAAAACCTAATAAATCGCCTAGTCCTGATGGAATGCAGCGAAAATCCTACAAGGCATGGGTGAAACTGGAGTTGACATTATAAACAAACTAGTCAAATATAGGATGTGTCCTGATGACTGGAAAAAATCAAAATACATATCAACCGACAAGAAAGGTTTATGTCGATGGTAATTATGAGAAATAATTAGTATATGTTACAAAAAACGGTATACTTTATTAGAATTGAAAATCACAACATAATTCAAGTGAAATACACAAAATTACCGTACAGTAGGAACAAAATCACACATCAATAAATTACTGATGTTATACAGCAATATGAATACAAAAGTAAAGATCTCATTTTAAAATGTCACTAAGAAGACACAAACAAAAATTGACCTTTGTATGCATATGTAGCAGTCACATGGCAACGTGCAGCGTTTACAAATTACCAAGGAAAAGGGCCCACCAAGCAGCACAGGGAATCATAAAAGTGAAAACTTCAAATCTACAAGCGGAGACGAGTAATAACATCCTCCCGCTGACGCAAGGCGCTCAGGCAATATCAACCTAACACTTTCTTCGAAAAGATGCCCGGCTTTAGGAGGAGGGTAATAAAGCAATTGTAATTGTCCGGCAGGGAAACGCGGTACAATGCCTAATTGAACTTTTGAAAAAGCGAAAGTCCATTCGGCCATCGAGAAACAATACACTTCCACCGACGGAACTGGCGAGAAGCTATATAAGCACGAACAGGAAAGCACCAAGACCGTTCCGTTTTTTGTTGGATTTTTTCAGTGACATTCATTCAGTTAGTCTCATTTGCTTTACAACATTTGGTTTATTGCATTCGACCCCGAGATTCCGTATCTACGATCCGTCTAGCGCATTTCAAACCTGCTTTAGTAATACTTGCATTTGTTCACGGACTTTGTTGAAATACCATTTAACTGTCAACACCACAGTTATTTAATAGCGCATTATATATGTGTGTTTTTGTATACCACTTTAAAATTATGTATATTTCTGTGCGAACATAAAATTTTGTTAAAGTACATAAATAGCTGTTATTTTACATTATGTATAATCATTACTCAATACTCTGAATATTACCATGTACAAGAGTGGACCAGCAACCACTAAACATATTGTGATGGTTGCATATTAAGATTACTGATTTGTTGATAAAAGTTAATTCCTAGAGAGAAAAGTATTTATGGGAAGATAAACCACTTAATTATTAAAAGGTGCAAGGGTGAATTTAAACAGATGAAGAACATAATAATTATTCAAAATTTTATTAAGAAATTACATATAAAACTCAAATCAGGTAATGCATTTAATATTCGGGAATAAGGTTCTAAAGTATCAATTAAAAATATGATTCTTTGAGTTATATGGATGGTTGTTTGGTGTTATTAGAGAGCAATTCAGATTAAGAAACAGAAAGGTTCTAACAAATGATTTTAAATTGTGATTGAATAGCAAGTGGAAAGTTAATGTCAAATAATTATTGGAATAAGTCAGTGAATAGGACAGATAAAAATGAATTTATTAGCATATTATCTAGGGGTGTTAAAATTGTAAATAAAATATATTACTGTGGAGAATTGTAAAAAGGAAATAATAAAAAAAATGAATTGAAAACATCTAAAACCTATTTTGTAAAAATAAAAAATTTGAATATAACGCTTTTATCAAATTATTTTTATTAATCTGGTTAGTGCATAAAAGGGTATACTTGTTGCTAAATTAGCGAGATAGAAAAAAAGTAAATTTTAAAACATAAACTGTATAATGGATTTATGGAGAAAGAAGTATATGGTATAATTACAATAAAAAGTTAAACTGCTACAATCTACAAAGAAAGTGTTCTCTGAAATTGGATGTTGTACTGAATTTATTGTTGGTTGATTACATCTTGTGATTTGGATGACAGACGTTGCATTTGTTGGTTGTGGGTCTCGTCCAGCTTCATCTTGTGAATTGGATAGAGGGCGTTTCATTTACTGGTATTGTACCTTGTCAAGCTTCTTGGCGGAGTGGACATCTTGTGAATCGGATAAAGAGCGTTTCACTTGCTGGTATCGTGCCTTATCGAGCTTCTAGTAAGAGAGAACGTTTCGTGAATTGGCTAAAAGGTATTGCGGTTACTAGTAGTGTATCTTGTCTGGCTTCTTGATGGAACGGCTGTACTGTCATGTTTGGACGAAGGATGTTTGCTGTTGCTAGTGACTTGATGTGCAGAGAAAAACTTCAGTAAGCAGATGCAATACATTTGGAACAGTGAAGAGACAGATTGAAGTACTTGGAGTAGTGACAACTGCAGGTGTTTGTAGAAAAAGCTAAACGTATAAACATTATAATAAAGCGAATTGAATAATTAGAAAGGAACTACTTACATTTTTTTATGATTATCAGATGATTGGAATGGTAACAAATAATACATTGACGATAATTTTCAAACTAAGCTTTTATAAACAAAACGATTTTTCACTTGCAATAATAATCTTTGTAATACATGAATTGACCTGAGTTTAAGAGTAATTGTCTTTGCTGGAGCTAGAAGTATTTAATAAAATCAATTATTAATAAATTATATCAAAGGGCTTATAATTTGCTTAAATTCATCTAAAAATAGAAGTTTGTTATAGAATTAAAAATTAATATCATATAGAATCATAACATAATAAAAGGTGCACAATGTGAATTTATTACATACATAAATGGGATTGCACCATAGTCAAATTAGTACAATCTAGTGTGAAATACTTCGTGATTTATGAATGCAACTACATTTATAAATAAATGTCAAACTTGACATTTGAGTTTTTAGTGAGTTACAGTTGAATTCATAAATTAGGAACTATTCCATAGCCATACTGGATGAAAATAATTTTTGATCATACTATATTTAATGTAACGTGATCTGTGGGCTTGTCTCTTATCCGCAATTAGTGGATGTTTAGTAACTGCAGTTCAGTGCGATAACGCTTAAAATTACAAAAGATTCAAGACGTATAACATTATAATTAATAAACACAGTGGTGTATAATGGCAGAAGCCTGAGAAGCCCGGACTTCTAGCGCAAGTTTTCAGAGGGCACCACAAATGGAATGATTCAGAAAAAAATTGTTTCATATTTGTCATAAAATATTAAATTTTAGGCTTGTATCTAGTGAAAATAGCAATCTGAAATAATCACAGGCAGTAATTACTGGATTCTACGAATAATAAGTAAAATGTGGCTAGAAGTATGGTTAATGTTAATACTGAATAAACATAGGTATGTAAAATATACAAAAATTAAATTAAGGCTATAAACGCCCCCCACCCCGTATCTTTTGGTCACGTCTCCTAGTTTGCGCATCTGTGCCTTAGAAGATGGTCTTAACCAAGCCAAAAATGCCACCAACGGTGATTAATCAATCTGCAAGAAATGTAAGAAATCGAGAAAGATTGCGAGAAATAGTCTACAGGATTGGAAAACAAAATGTCAAGAGATCACGACTTATTTGTAAAAAAGAAGAAATGAAGAAGAGGAAGCAGAGGAACATAAAGGGAGACCATACTGCTCTTATACAATTATATGAAGATAATGTTAATCTGGTTTATTGATAACATGTAATAATATAACAAATCTTATTAAATACTATTGGACATAGGGTTTTGCTTTATTTCTAATGTCTATAATGTTACTCAGTGTTGTTTAGTTAAACTCGCATTTGTTGCACATACTTTAAATTTAGCTATTTTTTATATCTATTCATAAACAGGTTTATAACCTCTGTATTGGGTTGTTTAGTGTATTTGAATTTTAATAAATTGTCATTTGTTTTAAGCATTTGGTAAATTATTCTACTACTCTATTCTGTGAAATTACTCAATATTGTTTTTAGTAGATTGTGTTACCACTTTGATTTTGTTAATTTGTTTTTCATTTTACTGTGCAGTACTTATGCTAGGCTCTTTATTTTAACCTATTTCAAATCAATGTCGTTTGTGCTATAAATTTTTATAACAATTTGATATCATACCACACATTTATAATTTACATTTGGTTTTCCTTTACTGGTTATTGTGCTTCGTAGCATTATATGTTTGTATTTTTTTTCTATTACACTATCATCTTTACCTTAATCAATCCAAAGTTGCATGCATGGTTTGTGTTATAAGCGTTTTCTAAATTTGTTAAGGCTGATAGTCTATTGGATACTTACGAGTATAGCTGCTTTTATTTTCTCGCTGTTGAGCATCTCAGTATTTCATTTTGGTGATTTATCACGTCTTGAGCTTTATATACTATCTTAACACTTTCACTCTTAACTTTACCCGGTATAGACCGTTCAACTTCTCTTTTCCGAGAATCTGGTTTAACAGTTCTTTGGTAATTGTTTTACACTAGGTTAAGGCAATTTCTTCATATACAAAAACTCAAGCGCAAAAATAAGATTACATTTCATAATAATAATATAGCTTAACGCTCTTTCGGAAATAAAGGTCATTCCAATATTTTTTGTGTGTATTATAACAACTGCTTGATTACATTTATGGTATGCAACATTTAATTTAAATAATTTGTTATGCAGTTATTTCAATATTAACGTAGAAGAAAAATACTTGTTTAGTTTTATTTTAAAAATGTTAAAAAATCATGCGTTAGGGAGAAAATGTCTTTATTAATTTATTTAAGGATATTTGAAAATTTCTGATGTGAAAAATTAATTTCCTTCGAAATTATAAGACAGTATTAATTTGCAGTTTCAAAAATAATATTAGTACCAAATGCGCTTATACTAAATACCTGTTTTCGTATTTCAAAATTGCTCTTCTAACGTGCTATTTACCTGCTGTATAGCTTTTACAGTTTAAGTGCTAAAAAGAATAATTACTTTTTAGTAGGCTTATTTAAATAGTTTTCTATATTTATTTACTTTTTATAGCTCACCGTTGATAATAAGACCATAATAGGTTGCTTTCAAGAAAGACGTCTGCTCTAAAATGGTTTTATCACGAAATCGTGCAAAAAATACAATGTAATTATAAAGAGCAATGTCATGGCAACCCAGATGTAACCTGGTGTGTATCGAGACATGAAGTAAAATTTATTTTACGACCGCATAAAAATACAGCGAGCGAAAATTAGCGTTATAATACATATTCTTAGTTACTTGAAATATATAAAAGTCCCGTTGCGCTAAAATATGCCGGCATAAAGAACTGTGCTAGTCTGTGTAATATTTTACGGATCACGAGCGTTTATAACTGATTTTATATCAGGGCGCGCATCTAACCAATAATTACCTGCATTTTACCGTTTGTTCGGCAGAAATTTAATTATTTCTAGTTGCTGATGGATGTTCGCATTTTGCCCGGAAATATGGACGGACGAAAGTTAATCCGAAATTATTCACCGTTGTTCCCGATTCGATTGTAACGGAGAAAAAAGTCGAATATTATCAAAGCTAAACTTGGTTCACGCTTTCAAATTCAACAAATTAGAACGAAAAGTAAAAGTTCCACTCATAACCTTTACCCTGACTTTGTGCTTCAACAGTCCATTAAGGTATCTCTCGGCGATACACAGACCCCATGCTTTCTGGATTTTAGAGGGGAGAAAACATCGTGCAGTAACTTGATGAAACGCGATCTGTTACTTGTCACGAACTCAAATATTTACAATCGATTTTGGCCTTCCGCGAGTAGGTTAAATTGAGTTTGTGTATCGTAATTTGGGATCCTTTTGATTACGTTCCGCCCTGTGTAATAGGCACCTAATAACTTAATAACAGACGTAGTTCTTTGAGGAAAGTTCATCCGCCATAGTTTGAAATGGCAGTTGAAAAAGAAAGTCAAACACGCGATTGTACTTTGATTTTCGTCTACCCAAGAATTACAATCAAGCCGACAATTTTTTGGAATATCAGCTTCAAATAAAAAAAGCAGGAACGTTACAGTAAGCAAAATGAATATAAGCAGAAACTCCGAAATGCAAAAACGTATTAAAACTAATAACTGCAAAATTTTTTGAGCATTAAAACGAGCTATCCCAATTCAGATTTTAGAATGATAATTTTATAAATTTCTAAATCAGTGAAATGCATGTTCTCACACCTTACATTACCTTTTCTAGTTTTTACAATTTTCAAACATTTATTTAGTTATTTTGTCAATTAAAGCCAGATTGAACATTTGGATGTTAGAATGTATTTTCTCTTAAAGGTTTTAAAACTGTTTCAGAAGATATATTTTTGAAATTTGTTACATATTATCTAATCGGTCTGTAAAATAGGTAGTTAATTACAAATACTGAAAGTGAGACTTTGCAGGACGAGGAATAAGCTTTGGGTTCAGTAAAGACACTTTCAGTACGATCTGCTTACACTATTTTTTGCTAAATCGCGAGAAGATTCTACAAGCTGATACAATAACGAGGTAATTTAACCTTCCAGTAGTGATGCCAGGTGTCACAGACTGGGTGTTCCTAATTTTGCCAATAACTCTGAAATGTATTGGAATGTAGAGTCGTGTGCAGTCTAGTAGCTTCAGATATGTGTTAGAAAACCGCTGTGTATCTGGTTATTGCTGTTTTATGATACTAGTACCGTAAAGAGTGTTTTCTGTTGATATTATTGTGCGATTTAACAAAAATGTATTCAGAAGAAAATGTAGTTTTGAAGATCATTATTTGTACCGTTGTGGCTGCATATTATCAAATTTTTTATATTGTGTTGCTTTATTATTTGCTATTTTATTTTATTACAAATATTGAAAATATAGGGAAGATTTTTACCCATTTTATTTTTATATTTTACTACCTTGTTACGAGTAAAACGCTAATTTATTCTGTTGCATAAACGCTTCTTTATTTGGAGCGTTGTAATCGTGTAAACGTAGCTTAATTGGCCGCTCGCATATCGCGCCGATAGTGGTTATCTGGTATTCTAGCAAACATTCGCTGGGTTTTCTGTTAGCATTGGTGCCATTTGGTTATGCGTTGAAATCCTTATCTTGTAGTGCAGGCGTTTTTTGTGTCGGTTTTCGAGATACCAAGCAACTTGTTGCAAATAGTATGGCTTTGTTTCCCTTGCGTGACCTCAGTTTGCAACTTGGATGTAATCTTCTTGCCCCGGAGTTAGCTTGTTAGCTTCGTGTTTAGAGAGATTTTCTGTGGAAACTTCGCTACTATGTGTTGTAGATCTGGAGCACGTATTTCGGACATATAAAATCCACGTCTATTAGACGGATCATTCATTCCAGGTTGTTAGCAGTTGCGGCCATAGAAAGCTTGTATTACAAGATGAGTGTTTAATCCACTTTAGTTTTAGTAGCGTTTTGTATTTCGCTGATTGTATACGGCGTTTCTAACTTTTTATGGGACGTTCTAAAGTTTTCCGGTACAGCATTCTCCATGTGGTGTGTAATCTTTCCGCCTTAAAAGCTCCATTTAACGTCGATTCGCGTCGTTTGAGTGATCCATCTTGCAACCGTAGTTTGCTTGCTACCTGCAAGCACCCTCAACGTGCTGCCAGCATAGCTGTGGGAGTCCGTTTGGAGGCTATTCAGCCCGCTGCAGAAGCTTGGCCTCTCAGATAAGTACCTTCGATCTAGTGAACTGCGTCGCCGCAGCTCCATCAGAGTTGTGGAATTATACCTTCTTACTGTATAATTCTACTTTTTCATAAAAAAATAACTCTTGCTCATAAAAATGGGGACAGTGCCTCGACAGCGGGCGGAAGTTACCGTTTCCGATCACTGCGAGACCACCAAAAACAAAAAAAATATTAAAAAATCTGGTGTGATACACACACACAACTTCCTTTTACAGTGATCTTATAATTAGACAAAAATTTCATTTTTAATTTTTAAACATTTGTCAAAAATTTTAAAAAATTGCAAATTCTACGGAAACCGTACAAAATAGAGCGTTAGATAAAGAGACAAATTTTCTCTAAAATTTTAAGCTGAATTCAAAAATGTAATAATATACCAGGTGTTCTATTTAAAATAGGAGTTAATAAAAAAAGTAGGAACAGAAACAAAAGAAACCCATTTTAAAGGTATTCAACTGGAAAATCACCTATCACATCAATACAAATTAAAAATCTAATAAAAATATAAAGTTTGAAAAAATCGTTAGAGCTGTTTTTGAAAAAATCGAAAAAACAGTTATGCGATTTTTGCGGTCGCATCTATATAGCACACAAAACTTATATATGAAGTTTTAACGCCATACCTTTTTTCGTTTTTGAGATATTCTGTTCACAGGCACACAGACAGACAGACAGACACACAGACAGACCAATGAACGAAAACATGTTTTTTGGGTTCAGGGGACTCTAAAACGTGAAGATCTGTTGAAAACTCAATTTCGAATTGTTGGGGTGAATCCAATACTTCCTTTATCGTAAAAGGAAGTAAAAATAATATGCTAAGAATAGAATGCTGGAACGTACAGTTCTTTAACAACAAAGACCGGGAAATAATAGTAGGCATGAAAATCTATAACATAGACATTGAGACTATTCTGCAGACGTTCTCGACAATACCAAAAACGCTATAGTAAAAAAAAAGAAGTCATGGTTGTAGGAGATTGCAATATTTATTTTAACAAGCAAGATAGTTGCTAGAACAAAATTAATCACCTGCTTTTATTTTATAATATGCTCATTACACTGCGGGGTAAACATTGTATCGACAATATTGTAACCCATCTAAGTACATCAGTATACATTGCTATGGTATATAGATATAGATTATACATATTTTTAGAAAGAGTTATACTAAAACAAACAAGAACGAAAAAACTGTAACAGTTAAACTGATAACAGCAGCTGAATTCAATAAATTTTATCAATATATTAGTCAAGTAAACCGGAAATTTACAAATTTGCTACAAGAAACCCATCTAGCTTCGTTCAAAAGTAAAACTATTAAGACATTGGATAGACCAAATTCTGTAAATTGATTTACTGACGAGTTAAAGACAATGCTAGAATACCTAAGATATTTTAACGATTTGGAAAAAAATGCTTGATAACCATCCAGATATCCTACAAAAAATTAAAGAATTTAAAAACATTTACGAAGCAGCGATTAAAGCTGCAAAAATATCAGCGAATGGTAACTTTATTGGCAATTCTCAAAACCTAGATGGATGATTATCAAAATAATCTTAACTTAAATCAAACCAAAGACTTGTCGAAAAATATTCCACCTGAAGAACAGGTTACTACCTTTTTCGCAAGTCATGCTAAAGAACTGAGTGATAATCTACAAACAAATAGTAAATATTTTACCTTACGAAT
>CALNHX010008803.1:40512-56512 GCA_940337035.1 Agriotes lineatus
TTTTAATGCTACGGGTATAATTATTAGAATAACTAGAAGCTGATATTTGTAAACATTATATACTGAAGCAATAAAACTATCCATACTTCTTCCTGAAATTTTGTATAGGGCCATAATTTATTATTCTGAACAACTTTTCTTGGTAAAATTTTGCCGTATCATGAACAGAAAAGGGAGTTTACCTAAAAAAATAGCTATTTATGCAACAAGTGCTAAAAGTTGACGTTATGCACGAGAAAATTATGAAACGAAGCCGAAGGCTGAGTTTCATAACATGTCTCGTGCATAAACGACTTTTAGCACGCGTTGCATACAATATTTTATCTACAACCTTAATTTTACTGTTATTAATCCATAAATATCGATTTAACAAAGGTTTGCGTTTATGACACTTCCAATTTATGTCATAATAAACAGTAGACCATGCCACGCGGGCGAATATTTGCGAATGACCGTAGTCGAGCTCAGTTACAAAATGTAATTATTAATACTCCACATCTGACTGTATTCATTACATAACGCTTTAATTATTTGAAAAACACTTTACCTGTAACGCAAGAAGCAACTAGAATAACAGTTATTAAATTTATATGTTTGGAATGGTCATGTCAGGTCAGGAACCGAATTTCAGTCTCTAACACTAATTATTATTTACTTAATTATCCTACTCCTAACTTTTTAGGTTAGATTCTAGGCAAATTTTATCAAGGCGAATACGACTGGTAGTTTGCTACCAACAATGACGTCATATACGTACGTGTGGTGAATACGCGTTCTATTTGCAAAACGGTCTTTTTTGTTTTATTAAATGAGACATTTGTATCACTGGACTGCTAGTTTATTACTAATAGCATAATTTGAAAATAAACTGTTTCGTCAATGATTTTTTTAAATAAAAAAGGGAGTACTCACTCATTCCGCCCCAATTAAATCAATTATACAATCATAAGAACAAAAATATACATTGGTTGTCTGTTAAATATAACCTCACCCTCCTATTTTTAGTTCATCAAATAATTAACTGTTTAAAAACTTAATGTGAACGTCTGAAGAAGTTAGTTTTTAAATGGAAAATGAAACGCGAGTAAAAATGAATTTGATTGAACAATTTAGCTGCATAGTTAATTTCCAAACCCAAAATGTTTGGTTGCTTTTCCGTGTTGTAGCACAATCACATCTGTCTGCAACTACGGACGGTACTTAACTGTGTATTTCACTCTAAATTATGGTTATCGCCCTATCACCGCCGGCTTTCCGCTACCTCTCCGCTTCCGCGCCGTTTGTTAGTCTGAATCATATCATTTAAAAACGTGCAGAGCGATTGCTGGGCGGTTTCAGGACCGTTTCGCTACCGCGCCGCCACCGCGCCGCTACCGCCAGTCTGAATCTACCTTTAAGAGGGCGGCTTAGCAAGACCTGGCTCGCAGGACCTCTTAGCTCAGTTTTGGAGGAAATCGTAAACGCAGTTCCGGCTCTCGGCCAATAAAGTCGTACGGCCGTTGCTGGTGTCTTTCCGCGTAATCTGCATCGCCATAACGATATATGGATGCCAAAGCGGGAGGGAAAGCAACACCTAATACGGGTCCTTCTTGTGTCCTAGGTAGGTGCTGGCAACAAGGGAAAAGCGGCTCCGCAGAGGGTCAACACCGTCGAATCGCAAAATGCCTGCAGCGGTCGCCGTGGACATGGAAACATTCGAGCGCCGCACCTGATTCAGCTTACGTGAATAAAGCCGGAGTTTATGCCTGGCACTGCTTGCCTAGATGGCGATTTGGGCACATGGAAAAGCTTGTGGTTGCAATTACCAAAGAATCCGCACAAGGCCTAGGAAAACTTCCTCTCGTGCGCTCGGAGCAACAAAGCCATAAAACGTGAAGGCTTGCCTTCCATCAAATATGCCAAACTAACCAAAAGCCTCACTAAACATCCCCGAAAGCTCTTGAATTGCTAAACCACCATACTTGTTGCTTGTTTCAAAGCTGCGAGCAGAAAGAACGCGTCGAAGACCACAATCGGCTTTTCCCAGATAAAAGCACATCGAGGTTATCGCAGCCAAGTGCACCTGTCCATTTGAATTTGAATTTAAGAAGGCGGCGTAATATACACGTAACACACTATCCGCCGCGTAAATTTCAAATTATAATAATTAATTATAGCTTTTTTTCCTTTTCAATAATGAAACCTTTTTTCGTTTCTGGTTCATTGCAATTGAAGTATACAGTGAAATCTCCCTTACCGGACACCTCTAATAAGCGGACACCTCTCTTACACGGACATTTTGTTGGAACCAACTTGCTTGCATTAACTTTACTAATAAAATTTTCTCTAATAAACGGACACTCTCTTAAACGGACACGGACACCATTTTTCGACAATTTTTAGACTGTGAATCTCTCTTGTACGGACACTTCAAAATGCAGGCCCAGCTAATGGCTTCAAAACAATCCATAAATCCAACATTTAATGATCATGTTGTTAATTTATCGAATTCTTTTGCAATACGGGCGGTATTAAGTCAACTCAAATCAGCGTTATGACCGCAGGAAATTCGACACTTTCATTACCCTATGCACGATATTACAAGCCATGTCGCCCAATTTTAGAGGCCTGCAATAATTCAAAACTACTTTGCCTTTTACCTGGGCAGCCCATTCTGATAAAAATAAAAATTGGAAAAATGTTTCCAGCTTGCTTTTATGGAAAGACAGAACAAGAAAATTAGGCCCAGGGCCGTCCCGCGATCGCGGAGCCTGCGGGAATCAAGTTACGCCACTGTAATCAATTCGAACCAGACGACGATTTACCCTTATCAGTAATGGTTGAACTGTATACGAATATTCCAGAAATCGAAGACGTCGACCCTGACGAATTTATAAACACTGACAAAGAAATAATCCTGGAAGATGATGTAACCGAAATTTCAGGTGAATCAGCTGCCGTTGATATGCAGTTGGCAGAATTAGAAAACGATGGCGACTTAGAAATTTGTGAGAATGTAATCAATACCTACACGGAAGCATTAACAGTGAATAATTTTAAATGCTTTCCTAAAGTAACGACTTTAAAGTATTCAAACTGTCAAAATATTTAGAAATACATGCGGAAAGTATAATAAGCAGTCAGAAAAAATCAATACGTCAAACGAGTATTTTAGATTTTGTAGCAACTATTAAATAGCTTTTTTTCAATTATTTTATTATTCTTATTAATTGTTAGCGCGTATACCTTTGCATAATACGACTTTTTTAAACATAAAAATGGATTTTTCCCTTAAGCGGACGCCTCTAATAACCGGACAAAAACTTTCGCATCGTGCGTGTCCGGTTATGGGAGATTTCACTGTATACACAAAAATTAAACAATTTTGTAGATTATTTTTTACAAGAAAGTGTGAAATGTCAAATTTTTTAATTTCAAAAATTTCAGTGCTGCCAAAATCAGCAAGCAGAAGTTTCAAAACAGAATTTAAACAAGGTACCAACAGCGTTTTAATAGTTCACGAATTTTGTGAATAAATAGTAGACAACCTTAAGGTTTTTGTTACTCACCTGCTTTTAAAAATATGCCGCTATATGACAAATTCGGCGATTCTCAAAACTTTTTCTCAAATTTTTAACGGTGTTTTATAAGAGAATTCCGGATCTGAAGCAAAAAACGTTAACCGAGTTTTTTAGACCTCTTTTTACGTCACAATGTTGGTACCTCCAGACTTTACATGGTCGACTTAAGAAACACCCTGTATAATTATTTCATTTCTGGGAAGTTTAACACAAACGCCTTTTTGTATGTATTATCGATAACCTCATTTACCTACAAAACGTCATTCATAACTAGAGAACGGCATCAGAAGTATTAAAGAGGCAGTTTAAAATGCAAAAGTAAACATTGTGGACATATTGGTACGTGTAGAATTAATTGCACCTTATGACCCATGAATAATTTTTTCCCGTAATGAATGAGCGCTCATAA
This sequence comes from Agriotes lineatus, assembly GCA_940337035.1. NCBI lineage: Eukaryota > Metazoa > Arthropoda > Insecta > Coleoptera > Elateridae > Agriotes > Agriotes lineatus. The sequence goes on from CALNHX010008803.1 coordinate 44,482, forward strand.
GTACTATGCAAGTTTGCCGCGACTATTACAAAGATTCAGAAAGGCAGATCGTATTCGTTTTTCCACAATTTTAGTCTTGAAGTGAGAAACAGTTAATCAAATAAACAAACCCACCATATTGCAACGTCATCTACGAGAATGCAATTTCAAAACTGTTTACGGCCGCTGGTATATGCAGTCGGCGTTTTGGTCATGACATCGATTACCTTGCAAGACATTTCGCCGAACGGCCAAAGCGCCGACTCCATCGTGGTCGGCGTTTTGAGCGAGGCTGGTACTAGCGTTCTAGGCCATTTTGCCGAACGGCCGAAGTGCCGAATAGATATTCAGTCGGCATCTTGGGCTAAATATAAATTTCTATTCGCGTTCGGCTCCAACGCTAACCTCACGAACGATGTGACGACGGTCAGCGCCGTTCGGCATTTTGGACGCGATCGGCAGATTGGGAGTCGGCGTTTTGGACATGGTCGGCGGAATGGCAGTCGGCGTTTTGGACCTAGTCGGCAGAATGGCAGTCGGCGTTTTGGACATAGTCGGCGGAATGGCAGTCGGCGTCTTGGACATAGTCGGCGGAATGGCAGTTGGCGTTTTGGACGAATTATCGGTTAGCCGTTTTGGACAGTCCTCATTTTGCCGAATGGCCAAAGTGTCGAATAGATCTGCTGTCGGCGTTTTGGACCAAATACAATTTTCGATTTGTATTCGGCTCCGACGCCCAGCCCACGAACGACGTGATGTCACCGGTCGGCGTTTTGGTCACCGACACCGTTCGGCGTTTTGAACACCTTTGGCAGAATGGCAGTCGGGTGGAATGGCAGTCGCCGTTTTGGGCGAATTATCGGTTCGGCGTTTTGGGCATTCGGAGTTTTGTCCTGGACCCCATTACATTGAACAGCTTATTCTTGCCCATCTTTGTTTTTTTACAACAATAAATTACCCTGCATCTGTTGGGTCTCATTTTTGTCAAGAGTAAAGCCTGAGCTATGTGCAAATTAATACTCGTATCTAATCCTCCATTAAAGCAAAAACAGACAAAGTTTTATTTTTTAAAGGTGTTCACTCTGTATATATTTGGCCGAAATGTTCTCGGTCTTCCTCTAATAAACAGTTTTTGAGATATACCGCCAACAGATAGACAAACAGACAGACAGGCGGAATTGAGAAAACCTGCTTTTCGTCATCCAGGGACCCCGAAACGTGAAGATCTATAGAAATCTTGGAAGCTGATTTTTTCGCGATTACAATACTTCCTTCGTTAGACAAAGTAAACAGAGAACTAATGCTTTTATGTTGTTTCTGTTTAACCCAAAACACCCCTACTTTCGCCGAGAGTAAAAATCTGAGCTATGTGCAAAATATTACTTTTATTAAACTAATAATTTTTTAGTTTTATTTTTAATTTAGCTAGTGACTAAATTCACATCACATACACTGGCTTGCAAAAAAGTCGAGTACACTTTAAAAATTAAGTACCTTTCTTATTTATTTGCTACTGCCCTTACAGACCATCCCTTCTCTAACTTATAAACGATACGAATTTGTAAGTTAATCTTGGCATTTCACGTTTTGGACACTACCAAATGAAATGTTTTTAAAGGGTTTTACTCAGAACTTTCCTCGCAAGTTGACGTAACACTAAATAATTTTACAAGTCAAAGGAAAATAGATGTATAAATATCTTCACGTTCGTAATAATACTAAAATAATAAAATAAAGCACTTGGTAATGCAAATTACATCAAGTTTCAAATAAAAAACATTACCGGCTATGGGATTCGAACTTCAACCACTGCAAACGAGCCTGCAAATGCGATTTCAATGACCGCCGCGCTAGGCCGAAGTAAAGCAGGCGTTTGCTATCTCACCCACCGAGGACACCTCCGATCGGTGTGATGCCTTAAATACAAAGCATTGATTTTTGTTTTATTTCTTAGAACATTTATCTTGTATCTGTTGGTTCAAATTTTCGCCGAGAGTAAAACCTGAGCTATATGGAAATTATTACATTTATTTATTTCTCAGTTGAAGCAAAATTAAAAAACATTGAATGTTTTAAGATGCTCACCCTGTATCTGTTGCGTCTACAATAGGCTCTTTTTTATTAGGGTAAACGCTTGAACTTAGTGCAAAATGTTACTTTGATTTAAGTAATAGTTCTTGAGTTAAAGCAAAAATAGGCAACATTTTATTTTTAAGGTGCTCACCCTGTATATATTTTATCGACATTTTCTTAGTTTTATGCCAGGAAGGCATATAATCTGCATGCGAAATATAGTGTGTCTCCAATAATTAGGTATTGAGTTATAGCGGCACCCGACAGACAAACAGACGGAATTAGAAAACCTGTTTTCGTCATCTAGGAACCTCGAAACGTGAGGATATAGGGAAATTTCGAAAGGTGAATTTTCGGAATTACAATACTTTCTTTTTCTTTTAGACGAGGGAAGTAAAAACTGTGCAGGATCGTAAAAATTAGAAAGACCATGAGAAAGCTTTTGCTCAAAAGGGGCAACGCAGGATATACAGTCTGTCCATCTGTCTGTTGGCGGTATAATTAAAAAAGTATTTGTTCAAGGAAGACGGTATTTTGCTCAAAACCGAATAAGGTCAAATTACATTATGAACACTTCAAAAATAAAATGTAGTGTATTTTTGCTTTAACTGAGGAAAGTACAATTTGCACATAGCTCAGGTTTTACCATTGACGGGAAGGGGACAAAAACTATACAGGATGAACATCGCAAATGGGACAAAAATCTATAACGTTTTTATAACCCTGCCAGAAGCGAATATAGTTCTTACCCGGTCGTGGCGCAATGGTTCAAGCCACGAAAACATCTGCTCGCGCCTGCCAGCTCGAGTTTGGATTCCACCGACAGCATTGTTTTATTTTTATTTGCAAATTGAAGTAATGGGCATTACTAAGTGTTTCAATTTACTGTTTCGGTATTATTGGTAATGTTAAGATATTTGTACATATTTTGTACATAACTGTGAACACTCTTGTTTTTTCTATATTTGCGAAATTTGCAGTTTCAAAATGTTCACATGCGAGCGAAATACCGAGTACAGCCCTTTATAGGTTTTTTTGGCTTTAATTAAATTACTGACGTTTAAGTTTGTCGCATGTTGTATACTATATCTTCTTCTTCTTCTTCTTCCTCTTATTATAGGCCAGTGGCCTGTTTTAACCACGAAGTAGTTCTGTGAGCCCTCTTTACCCTTAGGCCGGGTAGGTGGCTAGCCTTGCCCGTCGAAACTGAGGAAGAGTTCCCTTGTTAGGGGTTAACGACTACCGCAGATATTAGCGTGGTAGCCGGGGAGCGTACGATTTTTAAACTCTAGAGTCTAATAAATGTAAATATTGAAAAATAATTAGTAAGTCTGGATAATAGTAATAATAATAATAATAACAGCAACATTTATACACTAATAAATAATAATAATGTTTTTTTTTTAATTTGGGTGTCATACTACATTATATAGCTACAAAGAGATTTTCGGAAATAGGGTTCTTTTGTAATTGCATGAATTTTAGACGCAGTCGTACCATGTATGCAAGTGATATGTTGGTGCGTAGGCAAATACATTTGAAACAACACTCTTTTAAACTTTTATCTCTATTTTTTATTGGTCGTTCCCTCGTGACTAAAGGTCGTGGTTATATGGAAGAGTTCGTCCATCAACTAGTGGTCTACGATTTTTCTCAGTAAGCAAGTTTACGTGTAGAAAAAAACTGGTAGCTTTCTTGACTTGGTCCGACCATCTAGTGGGAGACCTATCTTATATGGTGTTTTAAGAAACTAATTTAAACCATTTCTTCTATTTTATTATTGAAATAATAAAAGCATTAGTTCCATTTTTGAAAATTTTCAGGGAAATCATTCACTTTTACCTCTTCTGGTGTCATCTTCCAAGAAAGATTAGCTGTCATCAAAGCAATTGTCTTTCTGTCAACAGAACCATTCTTTCCAATTCTTTAACCAAGAAGCTCTTTTCTAGACAACACCACTTTTACCACAAATCTTTCTCTGCATAATTATTATACGGAGCAGTAGATATGTTGTTCCTCTCATAGCAACTGCAAGGAGTAGTACTGTTGCGATTGTGGTATCTAATCTTTCACAATGACTGAAAATTTTAAGTGACTGCTAATATTTTTGGAAGTACAGTAGCCCCATAGACTTAGGAAAAACTATTTAGTCTTTTGTATTACCATGTGGTAATAACATACAAAATATTTAAAAAAAAACTTCAATCTGCTGGTCAACTCAATTAAAGTCGTCTTCTATTTTATTTGTTTGCTTTAAAGGATCATATTTGGAAAATATTTGACATAGTCTATGACAAGCGCAATATACACTTTTAAACTGAGTAGTCAAGTTTTATAAAAAAGAAGTCAAAATTATAATGAATTCAGTATGTTGTCCATGTTGTTCCATTTAAATGTATATAGGCACAATGTGAATACTATTTACTAATATAGAAAGCGAGCTTGAATCTTAAGTACTTTCCGAAGATTGAGGATGATCCTTGCATTATTTCATAAAAAAATTATTTGTGATGGTTTATATTTCCGAAACTAAGCGTTTAGGCAAACGGGTTAGTTTCGGAAATATGAAACACGCAAAACCACATGACTAAAAATAACAGCGTTGTTGATGTTGTTATCAGGGCCGAGCCAAGGGTATCTGCCGCCCGGGTGCAAGATATAGTTTGCCGCCCCTATAGCGTATAGCTCCTTAGACGTAAATAGTGTTCATTTTAAAATTCTGCGTTGCCTTGATAACTGTAACTTGTTTTAAAAAATAAAAAAATATAAAGGTTATTATAAACTTTATTATTTGTATAAATTAAAAAATTAAATATTTAAAACAACTAACATAATGCTTTAATAGTTATAAAACAAAGTATTGCTTAAATTATTTATTATTAGTAACTTAGAAGTTATAAACATGAACTAAAAACTACATAAATTCTAAATTTAAATATCAAAAGCGACTTTTCTTGCTTTTTTAATTGCAAATTCTCGTATTAAATCCGTCATATCTCACGCCTGGCAGATCTCTTCCTCGATGCTTATTACAGCCAAATTTGTAAGTCTGTTCTGGCTCATAGTAGATCTCAAATAGTTTTTAATTATTTTTAATTTTGAAAACGATCTCTCACCATGAGCCACAGTGACAGGCATCGTTAAAAAAATTCGTAGGGCTACAGATAAATTCGGGAAAGTGCTAATTAAATCATTAGCCACAAGGTATTCTAAAGTTTCCTTGGCCGAAGTCGTATTGCTTTTATTATATAAATGGACAATATTTCAATTTCATTGCACAAATCAATTGCATTAACATCCATTTGTTTTGTAGATGAATCGGTTAATTTAATTTGTAAATCCATACAACATTTCATTAATTCTTCTTTATCTATAGATAAAGAGCCTAAATTATTTAAAAAGCCAAAATAGGAGTTGCACTCGTTTAACTGTTCAAATCTGTCATTTAATTTTGATATTACTATATCAAGAATATAAAAATAAAAATAGACTTTGAAATTCAACTCTGGTGATTCGATTGATTCATCTCTATGTTCATAATCAAAAAAAACCTTTGCTTTTCTCGGTCTAACCAAGCCTACAGCTGGAAAAACACTTTCGCAGTCTATATCTTCAGCAATTTTTTTTGCCTCATTAAGCATAGCTGTAAAACTACCTTCAGATCGTATTTCAATGAAAAAAATTTGAATTTCTGTCAACATTTTTACAGTTTCTGGTAAAATAATATTAGATTTTTGCATGATTTTGCTTAGTGTTTATTTTTGATAAAATATTGTACCAAATTACTAGAGAACACACAAATTTATATGATTTTATTTTATTAATTAGTGACTTTGCAAGGTTTTTTGTGTCATTGTCTCTTGATGTATCATTATAAAGGGAAAAGAGAGCATCATAAATTTTTTCTAAATTAAATCTAAGGGTTTTAATGGCATCGATTCTACTCTCCCACCGTGTATCAGATAAAGGTTTTACAGTTATGGTAGGAAGTTCTTTCATGAGAATATGCCAACGGTAGGTGGAGGCTGAAAAAAAAACATATATTTCTTGAATAATAGCAAAGAAATTTGTTACTTCAAGCGAACTTTTCGCAGCATCATTGACAACTAAATTAAGACTATGAGCTGCACAAGGGACAAAAAAGGCTCTAGGATTTATATCAAGGATTTTTTTTTGCAGCCCATTATGTTTGCCTTTCATGTTGGCACCGTTGTCATATCCCTGCCCTCGCATATCCTTAATATCAATATTTAATTCTTTTAAATAATTCAATAAAAAGGCCGTTAGTCCTTCACCAGTTGTATCTGTAACTGGGCAGAACCCTAAAAAATGCTCTCTAATTTCTATACCCTTTGAAATATCATTAATGAAAACGAACCTGACAACTACAGTTATTTGTTCTTCGTGACTCACATCAGGTGTACAATCTAATATAATTGAATAATATTTACACAATTTTAAAGTTTCGATTATATTTTGCTTGACTTTTTCACCTATTAGACAAATTAATTCATTTTGGATTTTATCACCTAAATAATATGGCATATTATTGGTATCTTTTTGAATTCTGCCAATATGTTCCGCCATTATATTATCGAATTTTGCAATTGATTCAATTAGCTTCAAAAAATTACCATTGCCTTTTTCGAAAAGTTTTTGATTACTTCCTCTAAAAGCTGCATTTTGTCCAGCTAAATACTGTATGACACAAATGATTCTTTCAATAATTGACGTCCATCGTTTTTTTTTTCCAACTTAATTAAATTTTGGTTGACTGAGTCAACAGTTGTCCCTTTTTCAATCGATTTTTTTAGCTCGACCCATTTCTTAACACTCTCAAAATGCCCCTTACTTTTTTCGTGCCTGTCTAAATTTTGAGATAAGTGTCGCCAGTCAGTATAACCTTTATCATCGTTAAAAACATTATCAGTAACTTTAAATAATTTGCAACAAAAACAAAATACAGAATTATTTGACTTAGAATAAACTAACCATGTTCTAGGAACTTTTTCATTATTGCTTAATTTTTTGTCATAATAAGTAGTTGAAAAAGATCTGTTTGAATCGTCTAATGGAAATGCAATATTTTTCAATTGTAATGGCCCCAATTCAAGAATAGACATTTTAATGTTATCTGTTAAAACTTGCGGCCAAAGAGCAGGATCTTTCAATATTTCCATCCCAGCGTCCTCAGCAGCAACCTCGGTTGGTGGTGGTGAATCCGGTGTGTCTTGTGCATCCGCCTCGGATTTATTATTTTCTTGCCCGATTTCTGGATTTTCCATATGCGTGTCCTTGTTCGAATCAAGCTGTTCCTCCACTTGCAGGCTTGTTGATGGTTGTTCGGCTGCAGCCGCCGTGGAAACAAAAAATTTTTTTAAGGAGCCAGCCAGTCCTTTTTTAATTTCGTCTTTTTCGGACTTTCTTTTTCGATACTGAAAGCCGGAAAGTCTCTTTCTGCCATCGGCCATCTGAATTAAGCACAAATAAATTCTAAGGATAGCGAAACAGAAAAATAAGCAGAAAAGTTCAAATGTTTAAAATAATGAAAAATACTTACGTTTTAAAACTTTCAACTTTAAAAAGCACTATATTATTTAGCTCTTGCTTGAAACGTTTAGCCTTTTTATTTCTGCTTAGTTCAGTACAATCTTACTAGCATTCAATCGCAAACTAAACTAACCCCCAATTGCCCTTTTTAAGTTTGTTATCGTATATGCCGGCGGCATGCATGAGCATGAAGCATGTTGCAACAAAGCACAAATACACAATTTACTCATTATTTTTGTGTCTAAAGAGGGCCGCTTAGTCTAGCTGATTTCGCTGATCTATATAGTTTCGTGTTTCATGACGCTGCACCATAGCGACAGAGCGATAACTCGTGTGTCGGTATAATCACCGTGTACAATAGCAAACGGCACCGACGCGACGTGTTTATAATAAAAATAAATTATAAGTAATAAATTATTATTGTATGCTTGCCGCCTTAAAAATGCAACCGTTTCTCTGTATCAAGTTACCTTTATACGAAAAAAAGCCAGACACAAGACTATAACTTGATAAAAAATGTTGCATTTTCTAATGCCGCAAGGCACAAGCATACCTATCTTAAATTTCTTTCATTTTTCATTTTGCCGCCCCAAATAGTTTGCCGCCCGGGTGCTGTGCACGCTTTGCACCCCAGGCACGGCTCGGCTCTGGTTGTTATACTGTTATTGTTTCTTAAGGATTCTTTTTCGAAGAATCGTCAAGTTGAATTAATTACTCTGAAAAATGGATTATAACTGACTTTGTGTATATTTTATTCGATAAAATTCTATGTGGGTTTGCATGTGCAAAGTGTTACTTGAAAACTTGAACAAGCTGTATTTCGGAAATTGAGCTGTTAAGGACTTACGTTCAAATAGCATTTTCTTCAAGAAATAACTCAAGGAATAATATCATTAATTTTCGAAACGCACTTAAGAGCCACTTTGTATAGTAGTAAATAGCATTGATGCTGTGCATGTTCAATGTAAACAGTACCTACAATAAAGAAAATTAAAACTACTAATATATTTAGAACGATTGCATAGATTTATTATAAGTTGAAATAGAAAATATGCATATCTCAAGTTTTATTGATTTCTAGCAAATTTGATATTTTTATTATTATAAAACTTGTTGTCATTTGCAGTTACTCAGTGGCTATTTTGTCGTAGTTACTGAAAACACGCTTATACTATTTGATACAACCGACTGTTGAGAAAATTTCACCCACTAAGGAAAGAGAGTTGGAAAACAGAACTGGCTACAAAAATAACATCGAAGTGCTATCTAGGTCTTCAGAATGAGGAAACATTTTCTGCCAGAAAATAAAAACTTTCGTTTCGAAATGCAAAGCGGCAACAATAAGAATTCCGGATGCGAAACTTTCCAGTTAGCTCCATTTGCGTAATTACTTATTAAAGCACCATCACGGCCATTTTTCTGCTGAATGTAGGTGTAAGTAGAAAAATATCAACATTATCTTCCAGAGACGACACTTTCTAATGGTTTCCGCTATTTCCACCTATCGTTTAATCAGCTCCATCAATTTAATGGATTATTGCCTGCATTTCCCTCTAATGCAAACGTTTCAACAATAAATTATCGACGCTTTCGTCATTTTTGCATTAAAGCAGATTTAAATACAGTCCTAATGGCTTATAATCCCGCAGTTTAACCTACTTGGCCTTTGAAATAAACTTCTACAGAGCCATTATTTTACTTTAATGGTAATAAATTATGATATATCGATGATACTCCCGTTACATGAGGACAGTTTTATTTAACATAATGTGTTTGTGATTGATATCTTGGTAATGGGGGTTTGGTACAGGGTGATTTACTAGCTCGACGACAAATTTTTATTGCCCCTTGAAGCGGCCCGAAGAAATCAAACATCACTGTCAAGTAATTAAATTAGGTTAAATGTTTGTTAGTTTTAATCTAATCCCATTGTAATCTTCGACTGCAATTGTAATAGATTAAACTGGGCTTTATATGCAAACGAATATACATCCAGAGACATCTGCTTTAGTTAAAGATGTAAATGTTACTGTTCATTTGGAATTTTTTTTATACATAGAAAATGTGTTTATGGCCAAAACATTTGCAGAAATGTACGTTTAGTAACAATATTAAAAAACTCACTCAGTATATTGGAAAATAGTTTCTCGATTTGACTACAAATTTAGTGTTTCTTAAAAGAAATACTAATTTTGTTAGAAAAGGGGGGAAGGTATGTGAATAGACGGATGCAGTTAGGGTGGTGTTAGTTTAGATTTTATCATTTCGCTTAAATAATTAGCACCATTTGTCAGAATTAGTTTTTGTTGACGTTGGCAGTTGTTCTATATTATCTATCAATTTCACAGCTACTTTGATTTAATTTCATTAAATTGAACAACGGAAATAGCCAGCAAGTTCTACCCTGTTGTACTATTCAAGACAAAAAACTGGTACAATCCTTGATAGAGATTTTAGCACTATTTGGTTAGCTGAAACGAGGCTTTAAACAATTACATTTACTATAACAACTGTTATTCATAGCAATGTCCAAACAGGTTCACAGTTAAGTTAGAAATACGTTTTTTATTTTCATCCCATCGAAAATGTTTGGGCTATTTAACTACAAAAATTTATACCAGGGATTTTGCACCAAACAAAACCGATGAATTATGGAAAAGAATAAGAAATGCTTGGAAGGAACTGAGAGAAGGATACAATATGGAAACATTGGTCAACTCTATGCGAAACAAACCGCAAAGCGTAGTAGCAATTGAATACTGATACATATTTATTAACTACATATTATTATATAGTTTGTTTACTTGTGAACCTTTGCTAAAATACAAACATGAAGAAAGTAATACCTATTCTTATAACCACAAGCAACGCCACTGGAGAAACCCCCATTTAATAAGCCGAAAACTCGCAAAAATAACCATAGTAACAAAAAACCGTGCACTTTGAGGTGTCCGTAACTGTACGTCGTAACGTATTCTACACGCACATTTTGAAATGCTGCTGCTGCTTCTAGGAATCTATTTTATCAACAACAGAAAGGAGCACAGTTTTGACGTTAAGTTACTAGTTATTCTAATAAGATATGTATTGTTATTATTCGTTAATTCTCTACGTTTTGGGTGACATAAATATTTATTGCTAAATTATCTTGCTACGATGCACGTAATTAAACATTGAAATTAATTATTTGCTTTCTAAACATTAGCTAATTTGAAAGAATGCATCAATTAATTACACAAAGACCTTGCATTAAAACGTAAAACTAATTGCATCATTGTCTTTAGCGCTTTTGAAGCACATATGTACAAAAAATGGCATCTGTCCTCAACCGAACCATGTCAAAGCGATTTTAGTACATATAGGCTATGCTCTGCACAAAACTTAGATGTACTACCGCAAAAGTGGTTTCCCAGCCTTGCTGTAAGTGTATGAATGTTATATAACAGGGGGCAATTTTATTCACGAAATTTTGTACCAATAGCTAAATCTGACACTGCAACCAGCACTTTCGCTTTAAGTCACGGAGTCTAACTGCTCTGCCAGTAGATGAAGGCTTCAAAATGTCCAAAAATACCTACTCCAAGCATATGTCTGCCTTGCAACTTGCACGGATTTTTTTATGAAATATCTTGGGTGAATAAATGTTTCGTAGCAGCCCTAACTTACGGGTATGTAAATTCGTATCTTTAAAAAATGCAATGCTCAGTTTTCTGTGCTTGCAGGCCTCTCCTTTCTGAAACACACACCTGCTCCTTAGCTACACCTGAGTGGTGGAGTTCAATTCTGTGATAGAGCTTCTCGTTCTAAAGCAGAAAACTTGAGTTCCAGGCCTAGCGACGTTACATTAATGATCACACAAATGTAGATCCAGCTTAGAAATATAGGCCATAACATGTATTTCCACTATGCAGTGGTCATAAAAATGACGCCAAATGACAAAACAATTTAAAACTTGTAGTGTACTAGAAATGGCCGCAATGTTGAAACCAAATGTTTTCGCCTTTTTTTGGTTAGCGAGAAAACGAAATAAACAAACAAAATCTATGACTTGAATGGTTAGTCAAATTTAACTATGTTGCTCGAAAATAGCAGTTATATTTCCAAGCTTAATATATTTATCGATCTTGCTGTGGAGTTTAATTTAATTTTTTAAAGGTGTTCGCCCGGTATATGTTGGGTTCAAAATATGTTCCTTTTCGTCAAGAGTAAAAAACTTGGGCTATGTGCAAAAGATAACTGCTATTTAGCTTTTAGTTCTTGAGTTAAGCCAAAAATTTACAGAATTTTATTATTTCCTTTTTGGTGCACCAAGACAGACAGACGAACTTGAGAAAACCTGTTTTTCATCATCTAGGGACCCACATGAAAATCTGAAGAAATCTCGGAAGGTGATTTTTCGTGATTACAATACTGACCTTGTTTTTTAGAT
>CALNHX010008804.1:0-56485 GCA_940337035.1 Agriotes lineatus
GGTTCGTATCCCGGCGGACTCTAAAAGAGATTTTAAAAATCGTACGCTCCCCGTCTACCACGCTAACACTTGTGGTAGTCGTTAACCCCTAAAAAAGGAATACTCTTACTCACTTTCGACGGGCAAGAATAGCCATCTACCCCTGCCAAAGGCAAAGAGGGCTCATAGAACCACTTTGTGGTTAAAACAGGCCACTGACCTATAATAAGCGCAAGAATATTTTTGAAAGTGCTGGCAATAATGAAATGGGTCTGCAGTTCTTTAGGCATTGTTTTTCACCCTTTTTAAACAAAGGTTTGATAATTGCTATTTTAAATGTATCAGGAAATTACTCCTGAGGTTAAAAGAACAATTGTATATATTAGTACATGGGGTAGTTAATATGTCAATATTTTCCTTTATAACTAGTATCTTGTCCCATGCATAGGATTTTTTATTTTCTAATTCTTGTACTATCTTTATTACTTCGAAGTTAGTTAGTGGGATTTATATGAAAAGGTGATGAGTTGTTTATTAAATTTTGTTATTATCCAAGTAATCTAAATAATTTAGAAGTGGTTTCATATTAGCGCTTATACTAGCAGCAGTATTAATAAAGTAATCGTATAAATCGTATAAATTCTCTGAATGCTCCAGTGCCTGTTAGTAGACTGACTACTTGCTTGATTCAAGTTTCTGTTCAGTCGCAACAGGGTTTTGGTGGGTTTGTGGATTCGGAGGTGTTTAGCAATCTTTTGCAGTGTGTTGCTTGATTGTAGTTTCTCCACACCTTGGTTGGTGTGCGGTATTGACCCATTCATTAAAGGCTGAGCGGGCTTGGTTTTCCATGAGTAAGTAGAGTTGCCATCTTTCGAATATAAAATCAAAGAACAAGCCAGCGCTGCAGGCAATTCGCCCAAGACGCAATTTTTTGTGGGGTTCCCCGACAAAAAAACCCGTTTTTGGTTTATCAAAAAATGTTTTTGGGGGCATTCACCAAAATAATACTAATATGTATAAAGATATAAGAAAATTTATTCAATTTTTAATATAATAATATGCATATAAGTAGATCTCATATTATAAAAGTGAGTATTTATTAAATTAAAAGCATCATCTTCTGTCTGTCCTATTTAACAAACACAACAACACAAGATTAAAAACTAAAACATTAACCAAAAACTAATCAGTTATTCTAGTCGAGGGCATACTTAAAAAAGGAACTAATCATTTTATTTATAATAATTATTATAATACGTAACGCACAAGTATAAGTTATTATCTAAACAGAAGACAGATTACAGAACAAAAATAAAAACTATGTTCCTGTTTTTTTTGGCATTACGAAGTAAAACTGAATTGCTTTTTAACGCATCAAAAACAATTAGAACAATCATTTAAATTCAAAAATATATAATTCATTTTTTATTAAATCAATTCCACAACTACTCCGCTCTGCACTCAACTTCAAATTTACCACACTGAAAACTCTTTCAGGAAATGCTGATGAGACAGGAATGCCCATAAAAAATTAAACTATTTGAGAAATAAATTTCTTAAATCAGAGTGGAGTTTTTTGGAAAAATAAAATACCATGTGTCACTTGAAAAAGAATTCGGAAATTTTTTATTCTGCACAATGGCATCAAAATTATTTTTTAATGAAACTATTTCGGTCAAACAATAAGTCCATATTTATTTTTAGTTTTTTCTTGCAAATTGAAACTTAATTATTTGAACCAAATCATTAAATGCTGGAAAGTTTATTTTCTTCTAACGATAAACAGGATACAAGAAAGAGCTAATAATTATTATTATTATCAAACTTAAACATTTATTTAAGTAATTTATTTGAAACGTCTAGGACAATTTAAAGTCACTTTTTAAATTTTCTTTGTCCCCTTTCGGATAGATTTGGATTTTTTAGAATTTACAAGTTTCATAACCTAAAAATACTTGCTCTTTTCTGTTAAGTAATTGATTTTTAAAATCTGTCATAGGCTAATACGAAATATTTTCACTTGCCGTTGGTTTTGTTATTTTCTATTTTTTTATTGTTTTTTCACAAAATATCAGAAATGTGATGTATAAATAATAAATAAATTTATATTTTTATAGTCCGGTCAATTTAGACATAAAAATAGTGGTCAAATAACAAAAATTCCCGGAGAGCCAAATATTGGTGGAGAGCTGGGGGTTTACCATTACAAATAAAGTTTTTAAAAATCCCCATCGATCCTATGTGTGCTACAAAAGTTATTCGGGGTCAAAGGTCAAAATTTGAGGTTTTTTGGATTTTTCTCGAAAACGGTAAGTTTTATAAAAAAAAAACCTCAAACCAAAGTTGTAGATCTTAAAATTCTCTACAAAATTGGTCTTCATGATTTGTTTCCTAAGAGTTACCATTCCTGAGATATCGCGATTCTAAGAGTCACATTATACATGATATGCACATATAAGCCACGTATATAGCTGCGAGTAGCACCGTGAAAGTTCACGAAGAAGAAGTAGCTATAGACCCTGTATTATTATTTTCAACGCATGAGTATCAATCACTAAAGCTTTTGAGTTGAGGATGAGATTGAAAAATTTTTTGAGTATGAATTAGCCCCTTATCCCTTATCACTCTTCGATACAGCTGGAATGCGTAAAACAACAAAGTCAGCAATTTACGATTGCTTTCAATCAGTCAATACTGAGGTTGATCATACAAACGCTACTTACATTATTGATGGAGGATACCTACTATATCACGTTGTGTGGGATCGAGAAGAAACCTTTAGCGTTATTTTTTGATAAATATGTTCAGTATCTACGCAGACATTATGGGCTTACAGTGAAGTTAGTATTTGACGGCTACAGTGACTCGACAAAGAATATTAAAGCTGCAGAACAACGTCGTCGAACTACAAAAACATCATCGGGTTCCGAGATTATCTTTGATGAATTTATGACAGTTCCAGCGAATCAACAACAATTTTTCGCTAACATTAATAATAAATATCGTGTTCATTTCCATGTAAGTGACAAATTAACAGCTGCGAATATTGCAGTGAAACAAGCTCAAAATGACGCAGATGTCCTCATAATTGAAACAGCAATAGAAAAATTTAATGCAACAAACACAACAATTGTAGTTGGTGAAGATGTTGATTTGTTAGTACTACTTACTGCAAGGACTCCAATGGATAAAAATTATTTACAGAAATTGATTCCACACCTCAAACATTAATTACGGAAGGAATTCGCGCTGTCTTCTTGCGGTTTATGGAGCCCCAAAAAAAATTACTTGCATTGATAAATACCGATACTTAACTTTTGTAAAAGATACGCGAAACAAGAAACAAGTACAACTATCAGGTCTTCCTCCAACATCGGCATCTGCTATTCAACACTTGTATCGAGTATCTACTATCAAACATGGCTAGGCAATCAACTGAACCCAGAAGACTGGGGTTAGAAATTGAATAGATAATACTCGGGAACGCGATTCAAACTTTATTCCCACCTGCTCCAGAAAAAACTCCTGACACTATTTTTTGCAATTGCAAAAAAGGTTGTAGTGCCAAATGTGGCTGTGTAAAAAAGTCGGGTTGCTGTGTTCCTCCAGCGTGTACCAATTGCCAAGGTCAGTCTTGCTGCAAATGTCCAATTGAGTACAATAGAGGAAGATTCCTGTGATTTTAATGAAGAGACCAATGACTCAGCCACATTTGAACAATTTATGAACATCCAGCAAGAGGAAGAGGAAGAAGAAGAAATCGAAGAAGACATGACTGTTGAAGTAGACTTTCAAGAGTATGAATCTGATTAAAATATCTAAAAAAATCCAAAACAATAGTTAACCCAATAATCAATAGCAATATCAATAATCAATATCAATAATAAGGTAATATCTAGAACTTGACGGGTATTGTTCCCTTAAATTATCCTAAAATTGTCATGACAGTTAGTGGAGTAGGCCTACAGGGGAAACCACGGTAAAAAAAGCGCCGAGTACACTACCTCACAGATGGCGTGGAAATGTGTGCCTATCATGTATAATGTGACTCTTAGAATCGCGATATCTCAGGAATGGTAACTCGTAGGGAAAAACAATCATGAAGACCATTTTTGTAGAGAATTTTAAGATCTACAACTTTGGTTTGAAATTTTTGTTTTGATAAAACTTACCGTTTTCGAGAAAAATCCAAAAAACCTCAAATTTTGACCTTTGGCCCCGAATAACTTTTGTAGCACACATAGGATCGATGGGGATTTTTAAAAACTTTATTTGTAATGGTAAACCCCAGCTCTCCACCAATATTTGGCTCTCCGGGAATTTTTGTTATTTTAAATGTCTATATTGACCGGACTATTAAAGAAACCTTTAGTAGATTTCGGACAAATATTGAAAATATTTCACAGTTGTTTAGAGCATGCCTGAAGACCTGAAGAATAGAGATACATAAATAATAGTAAGTAATGTAAGCAGACAAACTGACAAACCAATACAACATTTATAAATATGTATTATTTTACTAATCATTTAAGTTAAAGACACAAGCCACAACGCCTACAGCACACTATTTTATACTGGTATAATAAGTACTTTCCAGGTGTCTCACCGAAATGGAAATAGCATAAAAATAGCACGGCATGCAGTGCCGATCAAACGGATTTGGGAATTTCTCTGAATTCGGGGATTCACCGATATTTTTTAACCATTTCCAACTCTAAATCGTAAAAGTTTTGGCATTGCCAAATGTTTTTACTCTTTAGAAACGTATAAATATAAGGAATAATACATCCTAAGCCTTAAATGGGACATGTTTTTTATTTTGAATATTAGTTTGTGTTAAGGTTCTGATAAATTGTTTGGTTTTAAAGGACATTTACCGCCCTTTGACACCTTATTAAAGGTCAAACAACTTTATTTTGAAATAAAGAACTGTCCTTTGAAACAAAGGTCGGTTGGCAACCCTAGGAGTAAGTGACAACTCATGCCAATCTATTGCCTCTATTAATTGACGAAATTTGTTATTAGTTTTAGGGGTAAAAAAGTGGACGTGATTACCTCCCTGGACCTTTCCCATACTGGAAACTGTTCATATGGTCTTTATTCAACAGTCTTTACAACATATCAAAATTTCAACTCGATGACTCACGTCTTCACCCGTGATAAGCGTTTACACTTCTCCCGTAAATTGCGGGTAAATATAAAAGAATGTGTAGTTCAAAACGTGACCACCGAGCTTCTGTAGATGGCGCCAAGTGGACAAGCCGCCACTGTGCTAGTTTATGTATTATTTTCCTCACAACGGCTGTAGCACCGAGGTGAAATTTTCTAAGTACCTGGAAATTATATTTTCTAGGGCATACAAAATCGATTTTTTTATTTTCGCGGAAAAAGATTCTTTGAGGCAAAAATATAACAACCGTTAGAATAAAAAAATTATTTTTCAAAAATAGAGGGGGGAGGGGGCCGGTGCGCTTACATATATCCACAAGTGTAATATTTTTTTGCATATTCATATGCTCCATTATGCACTGAGCAATTCAGTGAAAACCCCAGCTATCTACCTTGTATTGTTTATTAATTAAAGGGGTTTAAATTTTCAAACTTCAAAGCTTCGTAGAGGGCGCCACAGATAATTCATAAGATTC
Source organism: Agriotes lineatus (assembly GCA_940337035.1). Taxonomy (NCBI): domain Eukaryota; kingdom Metazoa; phylum Arthropoda; class Insecta; order Coleoptera; family Elateridae; genus Agriotes; species Agriotes lineatus. Next base: position 5,625 of record CALNHX010008804.1, read on the forward strand.
TTTAAACAACAGATCGATAGCCCTTTTCGGGGTCTATCAGTGTATGAAGTTTAAACAAATTCCTGTGGGCAGTTTTTGAGAAATGATTTTTAGAAAATTTCCAAAATTTTGAAAATTTGTAATTTAGGCCCCTTAATATTTTTCAAAACACTTTTTATATCACCTTATGTTAGCCTTCATATACTATTCAGAAAAAAAAATCAATTAAATCGATTCATCCGTTTTTGAGTAATAGGGCGTTAAACTCAAAATTTTCAAAAAATCATAGCGCCCTTTATTTTAAACCTAGCGAGTTCGGCAAAAAACTAACAGATTTGTCTTATGACCCTCTATCGTCATCAGCAATAAAATTTTCAAAATTTTAATCATGAAAACAGTGATACCAAAAAAACTTGCGTAACTTCCGCTTCCGGTTTCGGATTTTTTTGAAAAGCTTATTTTGTCGATGAATTTTCGATACACCCCCGCATCCAAAGCGCATCAAAATCGGAGCAATACTTTCGGCTGTAGGAGCGTCACCCACCCACACACCCACACACAGACAGACATTTTTTAAAAACCATTTTTTTGGGTTCCTAGAGGCCCAAAACGGATATTTCTGTGAAAATCTCGATTTCCAAAATTTTCGTGATTCCAAGACTTCCCTATACCTATGGTTATGGGAAAGTAAAAATCTTCGATATTCTTTAATAATTTCACAATAAGCAGTTGTATTAATAAAAACAAGTTGCGTTTCATGGTCTGATAAATTAAAATCTAGTTTTTTGGCATTTACGTAAGTTGTGTCTATATTTGTAAGGATACTATCAATTATAATAGCACTTCTACTAGTGAACTTAGTGGGAGTATCTATTTATTAAAGCTAAATATTTAGTACGTATTAATACAAATTCGGTTTTATAGGCAGAGTCTGTAAGCAAATCAAGGTGAAACTGTTAAAGTCACCACACACTACAATATTGCGATAATTCTTGATCTCAAAAAATATATCGAACAGCTTTTCAATAAATAAATTTATAATAATAATAATAATAATAATATAATATTCAAAATACTTTTTTCCAGTTTAGTATTAAAAATTGTCGAATTTAACCATATGGTGCTGATTTTCTTGAATATTGAGCAGCAGGATAATAATTTTGTAAGTAAGTATTTTCCCCCGCTCTCAATTACGTTTCGCTTAAACAAATAATCTACACATTTAAAAAATCCCTTTCCTTTGTCAAGTTCGTTTGTAAGTTCTACTGCACCGATTTTTATCGTTTTCTTTTAAAATAAAGTTATTATCACGTAGACTTGTACTCGTACGTTGTTTTTTTCATTTCGTCCATCAATTTGTCGTAAATGGACAGTTAAATTTTACGATATTGCAATACATTTTCATCCTGTACTTATACTGCTCGCCCTCTATTCACCTTGACCGACCGTTGCTTCGAACTAATTGTACTTAAGTATTGACCAAAATGTGAATTAAGGGATTTTACTTCCTCGAACTGTTTTAACATTATCTGATACAAGCCTTTTATTTTCGTTTAAAAGGGGATAATTTCCTATTCGGCTCGGATTTTAAAATGATTAATAAATAATAATACATTGTATAGATTGGACTTAACAATAAAACTAATATTAGTCTTTTGCCAAGTTTATTTTGTTTGTAATTGAAGAAAAAAAAATCATAAAATGATAATAATGCAGTGTTTGATGCTGAGTTGTTTTAAGATTTTCCTGGAATTTACATAACAAGAAATTAGGCAACAGCCTTTACTGTCGCCAAACAACAATATTGTGCAGGCGAACACTTCTCCGAACAATGACCAGTGGGAACCCGCAGGCCAACCATTTTCGAATTTATTATGCCATATTTCAAGCGGGAGCGACAATAGCCGTTAACCGATTGTTATTTCTCATCTGCCCCCGACAGTAATTTGCCTTATCGTGCAACCCAATTACTGCAGCATCGCCTTAATATAAGAATCGCATTTAGACCAAATCACATAATTAGGTACCGGTGCAGTGGCCGCAACAATTATCAATGACTGCCCTTTCGTTCTTTTTGCTGGCCACCGTCCTGCTATGTCCGGTGAGTACTTCACACCTATCCGCCCTTAAATCATCCATTTTTTCCAGCTAATTTCTGGAGCGGAGGGCTCGACCGAAGTGTCCTATGGAAAGCCGCGCGGACTTTTCCAGATTTTGTGGAGCATAATCACTCATCCCATTAAGGTAAGCAGTTTCGTCTCCATTTCGAACTTTTAAACAGGGCTGCAATTTTAGAGCATCATCCGCTCTCCCCTCATAATGCTGGAGTTGTTCCTTACCTTCAGCTGCTTCTGGAAGAGGGTCTTGGGCACGATACTCAGCGATTAGCAGCACTATACACTAGTTTCAAGTCATTATTTAAATAGAGCAATAATTATTGCAAACCAATTGTTTCTTTTGTTCATACTGTGACAATCAAATATAATATTTGAGTAATGTTTGGAGACCTCCAACCCTCTACGATATGAAAAGTTGTATAAGAGACCAAGTTTAATGTGGGTTCGATTTCCAGACTTCAACGGCCGCAAAAGTCTCGCGCCAAGCCCGCTGTGATCCTCCAATACTTCTTTGGCAACCGTAAGGTCTTAATGCCTAAACAACAAGAAACCAAGGTAGCTCAGCAAATTTGAGTTTCTAAATATTGAAAAGGGTCCAAAGGTGAAGGAATGGAAAGATACGCATAACCTATTACATAGTCATTCATAAAAGTATGATGGTTACCAATAGGAATAATTTGGTCTCTTGCGTCACTGACAGTATAACGGCCAGTGGGATCTGAATTGATGTTTTTATTGGCATATAAATATGTACAGGCTGACATTTCAGAAAAAATGCAGTAAATTATACAATAATAATTATTAATGCAGCTTTAAACATTTATTTGATTGTTAGGGATTAACTATTGCCATGTTGATGTGCCCATAAAATTATTAGTTATTTCCAACACATCTTCTCTCCTAAAACAATGTTTTAAAATGTTTAAGGCAATTATAATAAACTAACGATATGCATTACTCTAACAGTAATAGCGATGAACCAAGCTATAAAAGAAGAATAGATACAAAACGTTTCTATTAGTGTGGATAACGGTGTTACAGTTAACTTAGCAGTGTTTACAAGGACATGATTTTACTAAATGAGTAGCTACCGGAAAATTCTTCGGCAATATCTATACGTTTCGCTTTGCTGCTCATGAATTTTGTTTCCAGTTTACTGTATCGATGCGTTGAATCGGTTGTTACCGTTGTTACCGGTTGTTCTAGAATACGTGTTGGAACATTCGAAACTCACAGTTATACATAAGGTGCCGTGACAATTCACACAGACCTTCTCGTCTTCTTCCCTTTATCATCATCCATATCGAGGGAGACTCCTTTGCGACCTGATAAAGTTGCTACTCAAAGACCTAGCAAACTAACATACACATGACATTAAAAAACTTGTAGAAAACCGTAGAGAATAAAAAAAATAAAAAGTCCTTCCTACTACATTGATACTTTGCTGAAGCAACCGATACATCAAGAAAAACCTTTGAGAAGAAGCAACCTAGAGTTCGCTTTAGAGCTATTACGCAACGTCAGCCATTTACAAGTTAGGATTCTGCAAAAAATTAATATATTTTACATGTTATCAGAGGTTTCGGGTTTATAGTAAGAGGTAGGCCAATATTCGTGTAAACGAATACCGCCTGTTCAAGAATAGTCCAGTGCTTAGGGAATTTGTATTGCTTAAAAGCCGTATTAACGTTCGATTTCCGTACGTATGTTGAAATAGTGAGGTGTTGTTCTATTTTTCCAACGTATACCGGCAATCTCTGTCTTATAAGTGGATTTTGGACTATTTTCCAATTTGTCATCAGTACTCCAACTAGACCGGGCAACTCATCGTCGCCTAGCTACCTCCCGAAATCATCGTCAAGTGTGGGGAGGGATTCTTAAATTCTCTCCTGGTGTTAAGCAAAACGCTTACTAAAACACGAACGGCGCTATCGAGTTTCAACACTGCAAGATGCTAATAAGGTAACCTCGGATATTGTATTTGCAAGCAACTTCAGTGTGTAAATAAAAAGTGCTTTATATTTGCTGGAAGTAAACCTTTCATTTTATATTGCAAGCTAATCAAGCTTTTATGGTGTACGTTAGAGTATAATTAAAATTATGGTACCCCTTCAGGGTGCCGATTTGTAAAATAATTCAACCCACACTGGCTGATTTTGAGTAGTATTGAAGTTAAACTGTATACACAGTGACGTCACATAGAGTATTATTACGTTTCCCTTTTATTTATTTATATAACCTATAAAATAAAAGATTTAAACATTTAACAGATACGTAGAATATTTGCGATTACTTGCTTGAATTCTTTATTTTTTCTGTACAGGGTGCCCATTTTCGATTATATTAAGGGGTATCTCACTTATGAGTCAAGATAGAGAGTTGTGGTTTTCGCAATACTTTGCTCCTTTTTGTGAAAAAAAGATGGTATAAACAAAATTTTCATAACCGGCTTCGTTTCTGAGATACAGGGCGAAATTGGCGTTTTGGGACCCTCCTCGTATCTCCGTTATCCTTTAACATATCGCAAAGCTAAATACTCGTTCTTATACATTTTTTTACGTAAAATCCAGTGCTGTAGTCATAAAAAAACTTATTTTTTAACGGGTCATCCTGTATATTTTTCTTTCGTTTCATTGGAAATTTTATAAGATTTACACACTTAAAGGTAGCTTGACACATTTTCTACAGAACGAAGAGTATAAAAGTAAGTCCCTGTCTGTGTAAAATCGCTAAGCACACCGCCTAGATAATTTACTGAACCCCATTTCGTAATGTAGGACTCTATTCGTCATGTAAGTGTATTAAATTACGTAGTGTCCTCACTAATTTTTAACTGTTATACACCCACAATTTTATCGCTACTGAACCCACCTTCTCGACTGCAGTGAGCCGGCGCAGAAACAGGGTACATTACATTTGTATGGGTTTCTGAGTGGTATAAACATAGCCTGCCGGCCTCCGGTGAGTCGAAAGCCTGCAGTAGTTTGCACATCGCATTTGTTGCACAATACAATAAAATGCGAAACAACAGAATCCGAGATCGTAAACCTATGTTTAAATCGCGGCTGGTCTAGAATTTTTTTACTGCAAGGTATGAGCCGAATTCCTTTTAACCTGTCCCAAATTTAACAGTATTTTGAAGATGACTGCTGTTATTACCGACGACTACCTATTTCGTTTTATTGAGGTTTAACTTTAATCCCATGTTATTGCTGACTTGCACTATTTATTTCGTACCTGTATATCTGCTAGGTTGGTTGCTAGCAAAAAAGTATCGTCAGCCTAACGAATATTGTTTAGGACTAATTCATTAATCACTTCATTCTTTTGACAAGCGCCCTGAAAGATTGTTTCTGATATTAAAAAGGTGAAGAGGGAACACATTCTGTCTGACAACCTACTCTGTCAGAGCATCGTATATTCGAACAGCATCGCCCTTGTTCCACTATAAATTTGCATCACCCCCCATCCAATTCTACTTCAACTCGGCATTAGAATAGACACGTGAAGGAAACTATACAATAAAAAGCCTCCAATTGTCCCACGGATAACTCTGCAAAGGAGGAGGTGAGTCACCAAATCTCGACAGTTCGGCTAACAATACTGCGGATCTAAACGTGTCACTCGTCCGCCATTACTTGTACATATTCACAAACTCAGGTTGGGTCACAAAATTTATAAATATTTAATTTTACAGTTCCTAAGTACTCAATTTGTCGTCGCCCTCATTATTCAACAAAACAGTGCTGTTCATTTTTAGAATATAGTTATTATTTGAATTGGGTTATAACTTCGTTTGCACTTTTAAAGTGCGGTCTATATAGACGTTCGTACAAATACTGCTGTTTGCTCAGGTATTCTTAAAATTAAATCATATAAACAGCAAATCCGCAATGGTAGGTTACTTAGGGACGCATGTCACCTGAACGCAAGCTAAACAGTTCGGCACAAATTAGTACAAACTAGACACAAATTATTCGACACAAGAAAATTATATAGAGTGATTGCCAAAAAGTTAGAATCGAAAACATAGAAATCATGCAAATATTGTATTGGTTTAATGCTTAAAGTAATTCTGGTTACCTAGGTAACATAAAATGAATATTCAAAACGAGCATAAAATTAAATATTTTATTTATTGCCAATGAAGCCAGTAATTTTACAGTAATAAATGTACTCGATATGAGCAGCAGTAAATGTAATTTGAGAAAGAAAGGTTGGCATTAAATTGACAGAATTCGAAAGGATTACGTTCATGGTTTTAATAATAGTAAATTATTGGAATGGCAAATGCAGACTGCATTATGTAGCTGAAAGCTTTAGTTGTGTGAAGTCAATTTTAATATCATACAGAAATTATAAGCGTGTTGTGGTAATTAAAGGTTATTGTACTAATGAACGGTAAGATGACTGAAGGGCAAATAAATTAGGCAAAACAGTACGAGGAAGTAAGGACGTTATAAAAGTAGTTACGCTATTTAGCAAAGCACACAGATTAGTGCAGTGCATTAAAAAAACTCAAGTGTTGGTGCATTGAAAAACTCATGTGTAAAAAGTAAAGCATAAAAAGTTGTGTTGCGTTGAACATTTACAAAAAAAGACATTTTTTAGAATTTAAGAAAAGACAATTTAGAACTTAAGAAAAGAACAGTGCATCAAAACTTTAGTCTATAAGTAAAAATTATACATCAAAACTTCCATAAAACAAATGTTGTTCATAGTTTCTAAGTAATGAAATGGCCAATTGTCAAAAAAAGGAATCAACAAGCCTTAATTTAGTTAGCTGGGGTTAATTGGGCTACCAGAAATTAACAGTTTTTATCAATAAAAAGTTACAATTTGTTATCCAAAGAGGATTTTAATTGTTCTCCAAGTCGTTGTGCATATGTGGGTGTACAATTTGTCCATATAGTGAATCCCGGTGAAAAGTGAAATTCATCCGCAAGAATTGCTAGAGTGCGTTCCACTTCAGAGGCCTTTTACGAGGAGGTACTACATCGGCCAATCAGAAACCTAGGTGCAGCCTTTAGAACAGTCCCTCAGGATAGCCAGGGTGTAAAAAATAGCAGCAGGAAGCCATCAGCAAGCCAACAATTGAGGTGGCGTCATCTGAAACTGTTGCCCGACGAGGAAGCCTCCAGTTGCCAGGTATTTACCACAGCTTCCAATTGCCGCAGCCCTTTGAAATCAAAGGCTTCATAAAGAGCAGGATTTTTACAAGCCGTACGTGCAGATTCCAGTTTCCCGGCCCTTTCCAGAATTTTGTAATTTGTTTGGCGTCGTTTGAAAATGCAGTTTGGAGCATTAAAGTGGAAATCAAACAAATGAAAACCACCGCGTCCTTTGTAACAGTGATTTGAATAATTTACCTGATGTAGTTTTGCCGTTTTGGTCTGTTTTGAATTCAGTTTGCGCTGTTTTTTGTGCCAGCATCCATTTTGAGGTTGGATTAAGTTGTAGGTTATAAACCTGTTTACTATAAATTCATGCATCTGCCATACATGTTAATAATTATACTGAGTGGCAATTGTGTTACAGATTTGGTGAACCTAACCTGAGATTAAAAGTCATTTCTTACTGCACCAGAGCTTAGCCATATTTATTTTACAATAAATAAATAGAATACAAAGGGTTAATAAACCATTCCTTTGGCAAGTCACAATAATTACAATATTTTTAATTAGACCCGGCTTGACATAATTAATTTATTATTGAAACCACTTAATATTCTTGTTAGGTAATTTATTTATTAAATCAGTCCTGAATATAAGGGCGTTACCCCTAAATTCTACTACTATAACAATATATAACTTTGTTTGTTTGTTTGTTAATGGACAAGGTCTAGGCATGCAGAGTACCAGGTACCTTAGACACCGACTGCTTTGGTAATATGGTCAAAGTCCTACTTAGTCTCGGCAAATATATAGCTTTAAAAAAATTGAATTAAACCTTGATACGAGAAATTTAGAAAATATTTCAAAAATAAGATTTTCTGGAAAGTTAAAGAAAAAATATTGTTATGGTATTGAGATTGGTCAGGTAGCTAAAACTAACACATGATAAAATAATCTCTTAAACTCTTGCTTAATTCCGCTATTTTGAAAGTTTACGTAAAATATTCTTTTTGGTGGATTTTCTTTCAGATATTGTACTGCTTCTGAGTATTAGGTCTCATTAAGCATTAAGTTGAGACTTGTCTTCCTGTGTTCTTACAAAGTGCATCGCCACCGGTAGCTTAATAGGGAAATAGATTGTCTTCCCTAAGCATGCATGTTCCATGCATACCATCTACCGCTTAGAATTCAGAGAAGACACTTGCGCGTTCGCAGTAATTTAAAAATAAGAAGGTTCCAGTAATAGATCGCTGCACTTTGTAAAATTTCAAACGGTAAATTTGTAATTAACTTATTTACAGTAAACGCTCTTTGCTGGGTGCGAGTAGCTTAACATTTTAATTAATTTTGGGTTTCATTCGACTTGTACCTACCATTCCTATGGCGTTGAGCGGAGTCATTTATTTTTAGACGTCGCGTCGATTTTATATACTTATTAATGCGCTTTGTTATCCAAAGGCCTTAAGAATACGCTTGATTTCGCGGATTATTTTGAAGGACATTAGTTATGGAGTGCCTTAGGAGACTCTTTTAATGAGTGTTATCCTTATTTTTCTTATGCAGGGGAATAATTATTTTAATTCCTTTATTTGCTTGTACAACACAATTTTTTGGGTGATAATGCGTCATGTGTGTAATATTTTTAATTCATAATGTCAACTCCTTTATTTAATCTATTCCCATGATTCCTATGACTATTAAATTCACCCAAGCCTTCGTAATTAAGTTTTATATCTAGTATTTTTTTTCATACGCACTATTGATACATGCTTGTTTCTTCACAGATTAAGTTTTTGTAAGACAGAAGCCGTATACGGTAAGTGGAGTTTGCGTAGGCTGTTAGTTAGATTGAGTTTATCGTCATCGTTATACGACAACCGGTGACTATGTTATTTTTATTTAATAGCTATGAAAGCTATTTTTCCTAATCCTTACCCCACAACCATATAATCGTCGAAGATTGGAGTTAGCCCGGGCAGTGAACCTTCCAAAAGTTGAATAGGATGAGCAATGCAATGCTAAAAAGATTATTAACTGCTAAAAACGCATGATTTGATATATCGGAGATTAGAATATTATGCTTTCTTCAAAATTTTATAGATTTGCTTTTTAGGTGGACGACAAGGTCGACGACTTCTATGTTTCTTTTCAACTCTATCTGTTTCCCGAAAATATCGTACCAAGCAATTAAGTGGTAATATTTATTATAAGCCACTACTTCGTCTGAATGCCCTTAATGAAAATCTGCTAGACATTCAGGAATTAAGTAACGCCGAGTAGCATTACCTTTTAGTACATTTGAGAAATGTGCTTTAACCATAAATATCAGCCTGGTCTCTGCCGTAAACAACATATTCAGATAATTTAATTCTAAATATGTGAATTCCTACAAGCAAAATAAAAAAAATCAACTTGTCACATGAGCCCTGTTAGGACAGCTTGAAAGAATAACGCCGCCACTGTTTTTTATGAACGTGACCTTGTGAAAATGCGATAAATGCTCTTGTCGCAGAGGAATTCTAAGACGAGAAGTGCTATTTAGAAGCTTTCCTACAGCCACTGGAATAGGGCGCGGGCGTAATGTCTTGTTCTGTGCGTTGTGATTGCTATGTCTCAGCATTGAGGTCTTTGGGGAAATATCGACGTCCTCGTCGGATCTAAAGCTTCCCAGAAATAACAGCATCTTTACATTTCTGGTCTAACTTTATTGAGTATCAAAGAACTTTATCTGGGTCTTATATGAAACATATGATAAACTACTTTTTCGCCCAGAGTCGCGCCGGGATGATGTTTATATCTCGAAATAAGTATTTTCAGAGGAATACGAGTAAGTTAAATCTATACCCTGAGAATTCACATGTCTCTCCTCTCCCGGTTTTTCCTGGTGGAAATTCCTCCACTAAGTCATCTGCAGGCACATCAGGTGGCGCCCACGAAAATAACACGAATTTTTATCCGTACTTTTCCAGGTACAATTATTTTACCTATGCGACATCCTGTTCTTGCAGCCTACAAGCCATCCACATCAAAGCTAGTCGAGCAACCTTGAAGTTTATTGCATGTTGTAAATGAGGTTTTCCCTGTAACAGTTCTTTGTGAAGCCTTAAGACATGTGAACTACAAACCTACATTGGCTTTAATCTCTTAAAAATAGGTGATGTAGAGTACGGCATGCACAGCCGAAACTCATACCGTTTGGCCAAAAATATGATACAGCTTAAATGTGTATTTAACTCTTTTGACATCGAGAAAACTCGATTCGCCATAAACAAAACCTCTTAGGTGTAGTTTCTGCACTACAATAGAATAGTAGTAATGTATAGATCTACACTTTGTAGATCCTTGTCTTGTTTGTCTAGATTATTAAGTCAAAACCAGTCAGTCTTGTCTAGAAATTTCAAAACAGTACAAGGTCTTCTTATACTAGATCAAAACTCTTGGCAAAATTCTAAACGATTTTTAAGACTCTAGATTAAGTAGTAGGTTGTCGGTAATATGTACTCGACCCTGTTACAGTATCAAGCAAGTACAAATTTCAATAAAAATTGAAAGTATCCCAAGCAGCACACAATATTTTCTAAATATTAGGAAACAATATTTATGTTAACACTAGATGTGACACTTAGCTTACAGTACGGATATATTTGTTGGAAATATTTCCTAAATATTATCTTATAATAGCTTTTAAAAAATTCGCTGGCAACTTTTTCTCCATAAAATGGACGAATAAATATTTTTGTGGGACATGGCGCGATATGATAATCGAGCAGTCTCTAATAAAGTCGTCAAAATCAAAAGAGGGATTTACGCGTGGAAGAAGCACGAAGCAAAGCGTCTTGAAAAAATGGACACTTGGACTATCGACTGCAAGCAATGTTTCTGAAGGACCTGAGAATTATTGTAAACTTTGCTTTGATTCGGCAGAGCAGCATGTCGACGCGAGAGATTATTGTTATTTTAAAGGATCAGTATTATGAAAAGATCCAACGACGAGCTTCGTGATTATCTCCAATACGAACTGGCTCCGTATCCTATGGCACTATTCGACGAAGTGGGAATGCGCAAGACCAAGAAGTCATCGTTCTTTGACAGCTTTAAACCATCATCACTTTCATCTGATCTCGCAAATGTCATTTATGTATCGATGGAGGATTTCTATTGCATCGCGCTGTGTGGCATTAAAATGGCACTTTTTATCATATTTGTACAACATATATTAACTATGTCCATACAAATGTTGGTGAAAAAGCGGTGATTGTTTTTGATGGGTATAACAACAGCAAAAACAATGTGAAAGCTATGGAACAACTCTGCCGATCTTCAAAAACGTCATCTGCTGACGTATTTTTGGCGAGACAATGAATGTAACAGTCAGCCAGGAAACGTTTCTTTTTTTTTATTGTAATCAAATCAGATCAGCATTAGGTATGTTATACATGACTCTGTTATATGTGTACAATAATAACTATCACTAATAGATTGAGGACATCGTTAAACTTCTCAGAAAATACCTAGGTATACCATAGTTACAACTAAAGCACAATTAGTTGTTTTTTAATTATAGTCTATAACTTTCACTTACAGATTCAGATGATATAGGTACAATATTTAAAACTGAAGCACAATTAGTTATTTGTTAATCACTGTTTATTATTATAATAACAAATCTTGTGGGAGTCTTCTTTTTGTAATGTATTCCTAAATTTCTGCAGGTGATGCTGGTTCAAACTCGATCGTGTTCTGATTAGAGTAACTATTATTAGTTTCGTTCGCTTCTTGCAAAGGTCCTGAGTGATGGTTGCGTCATTAGGTGTGAAGACTTGTTCAAGGTGTGATGCTAATGCGTTGCCTTTTTCTTCATCGGTAACGTATGTGTTATTGTTGGCTGCAATGGATGTATTATGTTTGGTTGTCTTATTAACTTCTTCGTTGCCTGTCACATTGTAGCATCACGGGGTTGGAGTTCTTCAATGTACCTATTGTTCAAGCTATACCGGTAGTTATCCAGTTGCATTCTAACTTTATGGGTGAGTAGCAGCAACAAGAAATGCAAATTGATTTCGATGCTGTCATATAAATTCAAAGCCAGAAATACCCTCATCGAACAGGTGGAGGATGATGCCGACATTCTCATTATTGCAACAGCACTAAAACATTTATTTACAAATACAACCGTTGTTGTTGGAGATGATAATGACCTTTTGGTTATTTTAACGGCTCGAACACCTGTTGAGAATTTTTTTTCTCAAACACGGCAAAGGAGCAGTCCAGCAAAAAACGTTTCCGAAGTTTTGATCAACATGAAAAGAGCAACTACCATATTTTATTTGTACATGCATTCTCTGGTTGTCATACAACATCTGCTCTTTTCCATAAGGAAAAAACAGGAGCTCTGAAATCATTGCAAAAAAGACAGGACTTACAGAATGCAGTTCAAGTTTTCAATAAAAGTGATGCTTCCCACAAATCACTTAATCATAATGGTTTACTATTTTTTTGGGAATATATGGCTCTCCAGTTAAAGAAAATTCCATAAACAACTATCGTTAGTTGTGCTTCGCTAAATTCGTAGGTAAAGGCAAATCTGCAAGGTTAAGCCTATTACATCCTACAGCAGCCAAAGCAGCTGAAGAGCATCTCTACGGAGTCTACTATCAAGTACAGACTTGGTTTGGTAATAAATTGAATCCCGAAGATTGGGGATGGATATTGAAGGACAACTTACTGCACGCAAAAAAAACATCAGCACCTCCTGCTCTGGACTGTCTTCTGAAAATGATTTTTTGTAATTGCACGAAGGGCTGCAGACCATTATGTGGCTGTCGAAAATTAGGACTCGTCTGCACACTAATTTGCTGTCATTGCAACGGACAATCTTGTTTGAACGTTGCTCCAGTGGAGGATTCGCAGGAAACCGAAATCGAAAGCGTCCAGAACATTGACCATCCAGAGATCGATTCTATGTATGCCTTTGAGCAAGGGGATTTGCTCCCATCAATTGAACAGAAAAATGAGGAAAATGAAGGGGAAAAATAACAGAAATAAAAGAAGTGGAAGAAGATGAGAAAGAAGAAGAGGAAGAAGAAGAGAAGGAAGAAGAGGAAGAAGTGAGAAAATGATAATATTTTAAATTCTAATAATAATATATTTTTTTTTATAAATTGAAGAATTTTCTTCAATCGAATTTTCTGATCTATTTTACTTATGAATATACATTTAATATATTTTTTGTTTCATGAAGTATGACACACATTTTGTGTATTTCCTAACTTTAAAACCTTGAAATATGATCAGAACAATAATATTTCCTAAACTCTTGACCTTTCTTCTGAATTTCCGTGAAAACGGTTGTTTGTATATCAAAACTATTGATAATCTTTTTTGTAGAGAATTTTGTTACGTTTCTTTTATTATTCCACCTTCGTAGTTGTAACGTCGATAGGAACGAAGATATAATTGAAAGTCCAAAAAATCGACCTTCTGAGCACTATAAAAAGTTATGCGTACGTTGGGGACTTCTCAACTCTTATTTGGAACGATAAAAGGTAGGTGTAAATCAAATTTCAGCTCTCTAGGGTTTTTTTCTGAGGTCACACCCGTAATGCACTGGTCTAGCATAGAAGTTAGAGCAGGTAAGCGAACAAATTATTAAATTTAGTGTTTTCGTAATAACTATTTTGCACGTAGGAGACCGCCTCACTAGTCGGCCAACTTCGGGCCTCCTGATGACTAATGAGTTGCAAGCATGGGCGCAAATAAGACCGTAATTACTGTTGATATCTTTCTGGGTCACAAATGGGACGAAAATGGCGGTGGGCGCAAATGAGCCGGGAGCAAGTATGCCGACACCCTCCCAGTGCTGAAGTAATTTAATTTTTCAAAATCTGGCTTTAGCCGTATCTCTTAACGAGATAAGGTGTTTTAAGTTGTCAGTTATCCAGGGGGCATATGATGTAGTCAAGTAACAAGTTTTAAGAAAAGCATGTTTATCAAGCAATTGCAATAGTTATTTACCTAACAAGTTCGGGAAGTTAATTTTCCCGAATGAGCACTTTGTTTGCAGCACGACCGAAGGGAGTGCTGCATGTAGTGCGAATTCGGGAAAATTCTTCCCGAAAGAGGTAGGTACAATGTTTTTTGTAACGAATAACTCAAAATATTTAAAAAAGTTAAAAAAATATTATTTAGTGTTTTACAACTTTACTGAGTTGGCAGCACAAATTACTAAATTTTTATACGTATCCTAGCACCTGTTAGCTTTTGTTGACGTTTACAGCGCCCCTGGAACACACAATTGCCATAGTTTTTGTGGGAAAGTAAAAAACACCCCGGTGCGGGAAAAGTCATTTTCGGCGCATCGGGAATGACCGGGAAATATGAATTTTGAAATCATGAGTGCAAAAAATCATTTTACTGAGTAATCCCAATTGTTCGTTGACGTCAGGCGATCGGTATGTGTAATGAAAAGGCATAGCGTTAAGGTCAGCCTGCAATAAATCAGGATCATGGTCAGCTAGTCAGTGTTTTCCAACCTTTTTTCCTGGCGTACCACTTTACAAGACAAACATATTTTGCGTACCACTTAGTCACGTGGAGGTAATTATGGATCGAACATGCTTATTAATCTAACTAACCCATTTTCCTACCATAAGTATAAAAAATAAAATTCTGTGTAGTGTTAGTATATTTTATTAATTGAACTGAACAAGGAATTCATACCGTAAGTTGAAAATAAAAAACATTACACTGTAAGAAAAAAACAACAAAAATATAATACAAAACTTCAATGAGAAGGCAGAGCTTGAAGATTAGAAGTCAACTTGGGAATGCCTGGTCTAAGATTGCTCAGCCTTAAACGAAGATCATTTTTTACACTAATAAGTCTATTCCGATATTTGTTCTTAAGATACACAAGTAAAGAAAATGCTGTCTCGGACAAGTAAGAAGTTGTGATGGGAAGTAAAAATTTAACTGCTTTGTCAGCTACTTCTGCACAGTCCGCACGCCTTTCAACCCAGAAGTTCACGAGCGACATTTTTGAAAATTTTTGCTGTAGTTCTGAGTCACAATTTAGTTCATACAACTGTTCCTTTTCTTTCGCAGTAAAGTTTTCTGGTGCCACTTCTATATCAGCAAACGGGTTTTGGATCCAGGAATATTTGCTGAAGTCTT
Organism: Agriotes lineatus; assembly: GCA_940337035.1. NCBI lineage: Eukaryota > Metazoa > Arthropoda > Insecta > Coleoptera > Elateridae > Agriotes > Agriotes lineatus. Next base: position 21,007 of record CALNHX010008804.1, read on the forward strand.
CAGGGAAATATAGGTTGTAGCTTTGAATCAAACCAAGACAGTGTGTTTTGATGTCTGTCAGAAGTGCAGGACTCAGTTTCAGGTCATTTTCTTCAACAAAATTCTCGAGCGTTGGAAACAACGATACTTTTTCTGTTCTGATTTTTTTCTGCTTGATTCAGCTTCTTTTTCATAGCACTTACTCTATCATGAACCCGAAAAGAAGTGTTATAATTTTCTTGCAGGGCTTGGTTGAGCTCATTAAGCTTTGAAAATATCTCTGCCAAATACGCCAACTTACACTGCCACAGTTCATCTGCAAAGCAGTTCTTCAATTTAAAGTTTGTGTTAGACAAAAAAAACGAAAACTTCATGGCGCAGCTCAAACAAACGTGTCATTACTTTCCCTCTCGACAGCCATCTGACCTCTGTATGCAGCAACAGCTGTCTGTGCAAACTACCCATTTCATCGCATAATATCGCAAACAACCGGGAATGTAAAGCACGTGCCTTGATAAAATTTACTGTTTTTACGGCTTGGCTCAAAACCTCCTTCAAGCTGTCGGGGCAATGTTTGCTTACCAAAGCTTCTCGATGCAAACAACAGTGAGTGAATGTTGCTTGGTCAGCCACTTGTTTTACTCTAGCTACAAGTCCAGCGTGACGCCCGACCATCGCAGCGGCTCCATCGGTACAAAGTCCCACACACTTGTTCCAATCCAGATCATACTCATTCATAAAACCATCTAACTTTACAAAAATATCTTCGCCAGTTGTATGTGTGGGTAATACCTTACAAAATAGCATATCTTCATTTATCCCGCTACCGTCTTCATACCTAACATAACACAGCAAATTTGGCATATTGGTTATATCTGTTGTCTCATCAATTTGCAGTGAAAAATGTGGACTGTCTTTGATTTTCCTTATTAACATGCATTTTACATCTAGTGCCATGTCTTTCACTCTCCTCGTTACAGTATTTTTAGATAAAGAAACAACATCAAGCTGTTTTGCTTCTTTATATCCTAAAATGGAAGAAACTATATCTTTGGCAGCCGGTAATATTAAAGATTCGCCAATTGTATGTGGCTTAGCTTCTTGAGCGATTCTTAAACTAACTTTATACGAGGCTTCAACTGCCCTGGTGTTTAAAGATGTAAATGAGCTCATTGTGGTTTTGCTTCCTTTGAGCTCATTTTCTTTTAAATTTTTAAAATAAACCACAGGTTTTTTTTTAAATTACTGTGTTTTGTATTAAAATGCCTCATGAAAAGGGAAGGTTTCATACTGTGTTTGGATCATGTTTCCATACAAATAACTGTGGAATGGGCTCATTTACATCCCCAGTATAAGTAAACCCAAAAGCTAAATAATTAGGATCATACTTTCGTTTCACTCTTTTTTTACTTGTACTAGAAGTAATTCTGAATGGCTGAATGCTAGTTGTGACTGCATCTGATTCAGTAGGCGTATCGGTACTCTCAGTAACACTTTCAACAGTTTTCACTTCACTTTCACTACTTTTAAAGACTTTAGGTTTAGAACCACTGGTTGAAGGACCAGGTTGGCAACGTTTTAAAAACTTATCAATATCAACTGTGTCAAAGTAAAGAGCGAGACAAAACTAACCTCAACTAGACAAAAACATAAGTATTGCTACATATGGTACTGCCGCCAAACTGAATAGTGAGGGTAATGAACTGGTAGGCGGTATAGGGTGTGGGGGGGCTTGCAACACAGACCTGCAGTGTTGCCAACCGTAGCGGAATTCCGCTACGGTAACGGATTTTGAGCCCGCGTAGCGGCGGCAAGACCTTTTTTAAAAAGAAGTAGCGCAATTTGTGTCTACCAAAAATAATAATATTTAAGGATTTTTTTAAATCACGATTAAGCAAAATTCTTTTAACATTTATTTAATGTGCTTACACAATAAATTAGTTTTGTCAATTCGAATTATCATGTCGACATCAGTTGCACGAAGGAATGCAATCAGTTAAAAATTTATTTTGTACTTCAAAAGATTTTCAAGAGGAATATATTTTTAAAAATATTGCCGAACTAGCCCTTATTATTTTGTGTATTGCACAAGAGAATGCTGATCACTTTTTGAAGCTGTACTGCGAATAAAAGTTGATCTGCATGACAAAAAGTTGTGTTGCCATAATTGTTGAAATGTATTCTTTTAAAAAATGTGTTTTTGTTCAATTACCAAATTTAAAAAAAAATCCGTGTATAGAGCACCACGTACCACCGCAGTGGCCTCTGCGTACCACAAGTGCTACGCGTACCACAGGTTGGGAAAGACTGAGCTAGATGACAATCAATTACACCACTATGAGCAATTAACTAATTATCTGATAAAATTATTCGATAAGCGAAACAAAATTGTTTAATACCCTTATAGGTTGATTAATAGTTTTATAGAAACCAAGAGATTTAAGCAAATTTTGCATGTATATTGTAGAGGTGCTTTAAAAAAATCTATATTAAAATCACCTAAACATTATATGTTCAGAATAGGACATACATGAAATAATAGAATTCTTCCAGAAATAATTTGTAGTCATTTTGATTAGCATTATAAAGAGTGCCGATAATGAATTTTGTTTTTGAAAAATTTACAGATATCCAAATTTGCACAAAAGTAACACGGCCAACATCGATACGCGAAAAATTACTCCTCTTTTTTATGTACGAGCCCAGAATCATATCACTTGGCCCAAATAAGTAAAGCTCTTAAATTTGCTGGTATAATATTTGGAGTTCGTCCCAAATTGGCTGTTCTGCTACGGATCCTGTTGTTTTATAGTTTCACAATATTTCATATACTATAATACGATAATTGCAATTGTTTGAAATTTTTACTACAGGAATTACCAGAACTAAACAAATTGACAATAGCTTTACCGCGTACCATGTTTGCAGAAAGAATACAAACACCGGTCCGTCAATTTGTTGTTAAACAATCAACACCTTGTTTCACTTCAACCAAAACATGCTACAGTGAGCGAAATGATATTTTGATCATATGTGCCAAATGAAATGAATCGGTAACTTCGTTTTAAGTTAGTTAGTGTTTACTTCAATTTTTTGTAATTTGTTATTGCTAATGCTGTTTATAATATTTATAAAAAAAATGTCAATAAAACTATAAATTACCGTGACTTAACATTAATAAAAACAGAAACTGGTTATATTAAAGCTAATTGGTTCAGAAAAGAAATAAACATCTGCATTCTGCAACCCCGATAAACGATATAAAAGAAGAATTAGAGAATGTAGGATTTACGGTCAGGAATATCATAAATATTCGACAACATTCTACAAAAACGCCGCTACCTATGTTTTTTGTGGATCTAGAACCTACTCGTAACTGCAAAGACATCTACAAATTAAAGTACATACAAAACAAAGTAGTTGTGGTAGAACCACCAAAAAAATTTCCGTAATAGTACAGTGCACAAGATGCCAAAAATATAATCACACCAAAAGGTACTGCAATCGGCCGTATGCTTGTGTAAAGTGTGGGGGATCCCACAACACAAAAACTTGTAAGAAAACAAGCGACTCACCAGCCAAGTGTATATTATGCGAAGGGGCATATCCAGCAAATTACAAAGGGTGTCAAGTTTACCGTGAACTTCAAAATAAGTACCAAGAAGGACATCAGCAACCAAAGAGACGTATTAACGAGTATAGACAGAACACAGGTCAATTTACGTACTCACAGATGGCAAAAAACAACACAGATCAACCACAAAGTAATACAGATATAATCCTCATACAATTACTAAACGAATTTAAAGGGGTGTTTAATAAGTTGATGCAACAGAATAACATGATAATTAACATGTTGTCCACTGTCATAAACAATCCAATCAAGAAAACACGAAGTCAAAATATTCCTGAAAATGCACAAAATTTATGTATGTACTTCTAGTGTCTGAAACTCATTTTACTGAAAGATCCTATGTAAAAATACCTAATTACCTAATATATTATACTCAACATCCAGACGGTATAGCACATGGTGGGACTGCAGTTATAGTCAGAGAAAACATTATACATCACGAACTACCCAAACATGAAACGGATTTCATCCAGGCAACAGCAATACAGGTTAATAAGCTAAATAACGCAATATCAATTTTCGCAGTGTATTGCCCACTAGGACACAACATTACTAAAGACGACCTTAAACCATTATTTGAATCATTAGGACATAGGTTTAGAACAGGTGGCGACTTCAACGCTAAACATGTTAGCTAGGGTTCAAGGCTAACAACGACAAAGGGAAGGGAGCTCTACAAGGTTGTTAATAAAAAAAACTACCATACACTATCCACTGGTAAACCAACCTGCTGGCCGTCAGATCTGAACAAAACTCCTGACCTTCTAGATTTTTATTTCACAAATGGTATATCATCCAATTTCACAGAAGTAAAAACTAATTTTGATCCATCTTCCGATCACACACCTGTCATCGCAACTATCAGTAGAGCTATTATCAAGAAAGAACGTAAAGCAGCACTGTACAACAAACACTCGGACTGGGAATTGTTCAAATAATACGTAGATCAAAAAATAAACCTCAATATCAGTACAGAAACCGAAAATGATCTTGAAGTAGCAACTAATTATTTCATTACCACTGTTCAAGAATAGACAAAGACATCTACAATCGGCTTGCTAATAAACTAAAATCCAAGTTGAAAGATGTTAGGAACGAAACGTTCTGTAGCTATGTAAAAAACCTATCCAATAAAGACTACTCGATTTGGAGAGCCACAAAAGGATTTAAACGACCCGTACAATAATTTCCCCAATCCGAAAACCTGATGGTAATTGGGCAAGGTCGGACGGAGAAAAAGCTGAAGTATTCGCTCAACATCCTGCTAAAGTTTTTCAGCCACATACAAATGAACCAAATGAAGCAATCGAAGAATTCCTGATTGCTCCTTTCCAGATGTCTCCGCCCATTGATAATTCTACAACAGGAGAAATAGAGGAAGAAATAAAACGCCTTAGCAAGAGAAAAGCACCAGGCTACGGCTTGATTACTGGAAAGATCTTATCTGAACTACCACACTGGAGTGCGGTTTATAAGACTACTATTTAATTCTATACTGAGACTCAACCACTGGCCTACCCAACTTAAACATGCCCATATCATCCTAATTTTAAAACCTAGCAAACCACCGACGGAAGTAACATCATATAGATCAATAAGCCTTCTACCAGTGATCTCCAAAATCCTAGAAAAACTAATACTTACAAGAATAAATTAAAATAATCTGATATAAAAATGGATACCAGATCACCAATTTGAATTTAGGCAGAGTCACTCAACTATCCAACAATGTCACAGGATAGTAAACGTCATATACAAAGCTTTCGAAGAAAAGAAGTACTGCTCGGCAGTGTTTCTGGATGTAAAGCAAGCGTTCGACAAAGTGTGGCACAGGGGATTACTATTTAAGATCAAACAGAACTTACAACATCATTACTTTCAACTATTGAGATCGTACTTATCATTGCGATTCCACCAAGTTGAATTTGGCGAAGAAACATCAGAAATACACCCTATTAACTCAAGGGTCTCTCAGCGCCCCATACTATATCTAATATACATATATACAGCATATCTACCTGTATTGACCTTTACTGAAACCGGAACGTTCGCAGACGATACCGTTATATTAGCAACTCATGCCGATGCAGCAGCTGCTTCACAACAACTTCAGACTCATTTAAATCTGATGCAAAACTGGTTAAATAAGTGGCGAATAAAAGTTAACGAAAGCAAATCAACCCATGTTACGTTTACATTAAGAAAACAACAGTGCCCACCGGTTTATATTAATAACATAGCGATACCGCATGCCCAAGACGCACGTTATCTAGGTCTGCATCTAGACAACAAATTAACATGGAAACTACACATAACAAGGAAAAGAAAGGAAATGGATCTTAAAATAAAAAAGATGAACTGGCTAATCGACAAGAAATCTCATCTCTCCCTTGAAAACAAACTTCTAATTTATAAAATAATAATTAAACCAATCTGGACATACGGCCTGGAGCTATGGGGATGTTTGAGCATGTCCAATCTGCAAGTAATAGAGAGATTCCAGTCAAAAATTCTAAGACAAATCACAGATGCACCATGGTACGAAACCAATCTTATTCTTCATACTGACCTAAAAATACCACATGTTCAAGAAGAAATCCAAAAACGTGCAACTAAACATCACAATCGATTGATGGCGCACCCAAACCCATCTATTGAAATCCTACTAGAAGTACCAGCCTTTATAAGACTAAAAAAGATATCGCCCCGTGACCTGACAATCGACCATTGAAGTACGCAGGGTAAAGCCGCTGGGCCTATCCCTTCACGCCAATAGCCAGCAGATCAGCTCATAGAACTCATATGTATTATATATTGCAATGGTCTTTAGCCCTCAAATCAGCTCTGATTGCAGTACAAGCAAATAACAAATTAAATCACTAAAGCACAGAGTTGTAATAATGCAGGCATCTGAGAAAATTCACATAAATTGCCAAATCATAATAACACTGGTATAAATGGCCAATGACATTGATTGTATTCGAATAGGCACAGAAATATGGAAACTCAAGTTCCGTGTATTGGGTTAGCAATATAATTTTGAGCATAATATAATAGATTTGCACAAAGTAGAAGCCGAATCTAAATTAATTAGGAACTGGCACAGAAAGTTCAAGTTAGACACAGCTTAAAAAAGGAAGCGTAGAAAGTAGAGTCATTAGGGAATGGATAGGAAATGAACATTTTTAGAATAAAGGTGAGAATAAGAATGAGCAGAAAGATAAGGCAAAGAACATAGAAAAGCCAGTTTTGTCATTTATTACATGAAAATACAAGACTTGGGAATTTGAAGAGATTGCAGTGGCAAGAAATTAAATGAAATTCAAATAGCAGAAAATGAGACAATATTGGTATATTAAAAAACGATTCAGTGTAGTGATAAACAATGGGCATTTAAGTGTTATAAAATCAAGTGAGTGGCGGATTAAAACGATGAGAAATGAACAATTCAAAAGACAATAATTTTAGTATATAAGAAATTGTAATAAAATGATCAAATATGTTAATTTAGTTTTTAAGATATGTAATTAGACATGGTTTGAACTTCCTGAAGATAAAGTTTGTAGACAGTGTTTTGTCAAAAACGACAAAGGAGGCTAATTGTTTTAATAAATTGGTGAAAGTTACCTGAGTTCTGCTCCCACTTTAATTAAAGAAATTTAGTAGAAGGCATAAAATTATTTAAATAAAAATAGCACCATCGTGATCAGCGAATTGCAGTGTATCAGCACAATTGGAGGCAAAATTTTCCACGCACTTGAGTGATTTTCGTTCCGAGGCGGCTTCGGCAGAAAACGACTACAAGGCGAGCTCTCGCAGAATCAATTTGCGGCATCGTGGGAAGGCCTAGGGTACCAAGATTGTCCCTGCAGCTCCGCACACCAGGTCCCAACACAAAACAACAGTTTGAGCAGTCCGGGGGGGCGAAGATTTCAGCCAACATCACCATAAGTATGCTGCGACTCCTACGAATGTGAGGTTAGTGTATTCTGAAATTTTTATCCGTGCGATTGGCATGAAAATCACATCATACCTTAATTACGATCTGGAGAACAAGAATATCATAAAAGTTCCTGTGGATGGCGAGGTGTTTTCCCAGGATTTGCGAAATAAATCGTCAATTGAAGGCCCCAGTAAACAAATGCAATTTTAAGCGTCCTTTTAAAATGGGCCAATGATAGATTTGCCTGAAAAACAATAGAACGATAAGACGCCACTTGAAGGCGCAATTATTCAAAATCTTACCGTAAAAATTTGTTCATTTAAATGCTTGATAATTCAATTATACGCGAGCTGACAGGTAACTCGAATTTCTTGTGCGAGATTTTGACATTTCAGAATAGCGGCGGCGCAGTACGCCTAATTTTTAGTTCAGCCGTCTACTTTGCCAGTGGCGTATCATTAAGATTTTAACTTACAAATATAGGAACCTCAGACCCGAGAATTTGAGTTTTTATTTTCATGTCTCTGTTTTCAAATAAGCTAGCGAAGTTATTATATCAGATGAATGGATTAAATAAAGGGCAATCTACGAGGGCTACTAGAAATGTTATCTACCTGGCCATGAAAAAAACAATTGACACGATCAAGATTTATTTGTCAAATAGTGGCGTCTAATCTAACCTTACGTGGAAAATTTGCGTTACTTGTGATAATTAGTTTGATTTTTATAAGGGGTTTTGTGAGGAAAAATGAGTGACTTGAAATTAGAATATCGCAGCGTCATTAAATTTCTTACAAAAGAGGGCCACCAGCCAAAAACCATTCTTGAAAGAATGGTCGTCGTGTATGGACATGATGCACCATCGTATTATGTTGTAAAATTTTGGTCTAAACAGTTTCGGTGGGGCCGTGAATCTATCGAAGACGATCCCAAAAGTGGAAGACCAAAAACGGCCACGAGTGAGGAAATTACGCGAAAAGTTGAAGCCCTGGTGCTCGAGGATCGTCGTGTGAAGGTTTCTACCATTAGTATGACGTTGGGAATATCTGAACCTAGCGTAATAACCATCTTACATGACAATTTAAATATGAGTAAGGTGTCAGCCAGGTGGGTTCCACGATTATTGACACCTGAACAAAAATTGCGTAGGCTGGAAATTTCGCAAAGTCATTTGAAAACTTTGGACCAGAATTGTGACTTTTTATCACAAATTATAACGGGTGACGAGACTTGGGTGCATCACTGGGACCCTGAAACAAAATCAGAATCGAAGCAATGGGTTCATAAAGGATCTCCACCTCCAAAAAAGGCAAGAACGCAACCATCTGCTGGGAAACTGATGGCAACAGTTTTCTGGGATGTGAGGGGCATTCTTCTCATCGAATATATGCCAAAAGGGACCACAATAAATGCAGATGTCTACGCTAACACTTTGAAAAATCTGCGTAAAGCAATTGATCAGAAACGACCCAATTTTTCCAATCGAGAAGTGTTTCTGCTGCACGACAATGCAACTGTGCATAAGGCTGCCAAAGTCCGACCAATTATGCAGGAGTGCAGCTTTGTAGAGATAGATCATCCTCCCTACAGTCCGGACCTGGCTCCATCTGACTTTTACCTCTTTAGACTACTAAAGAAAAACCTTCGAGGGCGCCGTTTTGACTCTGATATGAGCCTAAAAGATGCCGTAGACCACTTTTTCGACAATCAAGAGGAATTCTTTTTTTACATTGGTATAAGTTCATTGGAGAACAAATGGCATAAGTGCGTTGATGTAAGGGGGGATTATGTTGAAAAATAAAAATATAAAAAAAATCATAGGTATGTCTTTTGTTTCATGGCTAGGTAGATTTTCTTTCTAGTGGCCCCTCGTACCATAAGAATAATTCTTAATTTGGCGTACCCAACAAAATAAGTTAATCAGTCAGTTTGATCTTAGCAAATGGTAAAAGTAACATTGTGTGGTGACCTATTTTATTTGCACCTTTTTAATTACATCATTACTCATAATCATACACAATACTAGATAGGGTAATTGCAATTATACAGGTGTTACAAAAATGTTGGGCCGGCTATACATAGACGGTTTCTACAACTAAAAATAAGCAAAAAAGTTTATATAAGCATATGTCCTAAAATGGTTCGTTACTGAATTACAGCACTTGAAGTTTTTCATTTTTTTATTTAAAAAAGGTTACAGAAAACGGGAGTTTTTTAATGTAAATCATAACAAATGTTCAAAATGACCTCCACGGGCAGCAACACACTGCTGAGCTCGTCGTATCATGGACTGCCTCAAGCGCTCAAAAATTTCTGTGTATTTCGAATTTGCTGGCATCCATCTTCCACTCTATGTTGAAGATCCTCAATATTTTGAATTGGACATATGTTATATAAACTTTTTTGCTTATTTTTAGTTGTAGAAACCGTCTCTGTATAGCCAGCCAACATTTTTGTAACAACCTGTATAATTACATTGTTCTGATTGTTGATTTATATATTAATAAAAAACAAGTTGCAGTTATTAGCATACGTTAATAACATTTTGTGGGCATATATTTATGTAATACCAAATTTATCATTTCCATATTATTACAATGAGCTGTAAAGGAAGAAACTTGTGCATTCAGGAGTAAGAAATATAACTCCAAATGCTATAAATCCTTTTTGATGAATAGAAGTGTTCTGGAACGTGAATATTTTCGGTAGAGTAAGCTACAGAATTAGCAGCCCCAGAAACTGGGGAATAAACCCTGTGATAAAGACAATTCGTAAGGAGTTTGGTACAACAAATTAATATTAGAAAATAACAATATTATTTCTCAGAATTGTCATTAAAAAACATAATTCAGGTACTAATACTATCGTCTTTACTTTTTCCTCCTATAATATCTCATGAGAAAAAGAAACTGAAGAGAAAACACTCATGAAAATCGTTCTTGATGACTTTGATTTGGTTTTGCGAACGGTTCAAGAATTGTACAGTGTAGTGAATGTGTGATGGAAAGAGTTTGACCATGTTTTACATAATATGAGAAGAAGAGAAAGTGAAGAACATGACTTAATGAATGAAATAACTTATGACAATTTAATTTCTACTGTCAATACGGGAACGTCAAATGCCAGTTCAAGTGACGGTGTTGCTTTTCTTTGGGGTAGTGGCCTTAATGTCGTTTGATTTGTCTAAAAACTTTGTAGTATTTCGTATTAACCCTTAGGATGATTGATAATTGGGTAATCTAATACAATATTTATTTTAGTACTTTTGTAATAGTGTTAATAATCTAGCATTTCTAAAGAAGTTTCGACAAGTATTTCTACGATTGAAGTTGGCAGAATGCGCTTTTGGACTAAGAAAACTAGCTGCGACATTGCACACATTCTCTAAGAGCAGATGATATATCTCAAACGTGAATCCACATGTGCATGATATAAATTGAGTAACTGACTTTTGTAAGTAACATTTTGAAATAAGTACGATACAGATTGAGTTTCGAAACTAAACATTCACAATGTGACTTCTAATTAAGGTGTTGTCAAAATGAAGTCCTAAAAACCTTCCATAATCCGTGATAGAAGTATTTGAAGTATTATTGAGGTTTACCGTTAACAGATCAGATATTTTTTGTCTGTAATGAAATTTAACTATTTGGGTCTTATCAACATTGAAATACATATAATTCTGGTTGGAAAAAGTAGATAAGGTTTTCAAGACTTCATCGCACCTAATTTGCAACATCTCAGGTGACTTATCAGAATTTATTACCAACAGATCGTCGGCATACATTATAAAAAAGTGTTAGTCGGTACCCTTTCAAGCCGGTATATAAGTTATGAAGAGTAGTGGACCCAATACAGAGCCCTGTGGGACGCCCATGTTAAGACACCTGAAGACTGCATGTAAAACGTTTCCGAGGCAGTATATTGTCCGACACAGCTGCATCATAGTTCGAGTGAAGGTAGGCGATGTCAAAAATTGCTAGGTCTCAAGCAACAGGTCAAACCTGGTTACGAATACAACTGAACACTGAACACTCCTGTAACAATAATAAACTCGTGACAGTGAGAAATTGAAAAACAAGGATGTATCTCATTAAGCAGCTATATTTAGGGCAAATCCAACGAAATTATCTCACTAGGGCGAACTGGAATACTTCAGTAGGAGGTCCATGAGGACGACAACGAGGTGGAAACTGGAGGTCTTCGTCATGGCGTCAATGGACAGCGGACCAGCTACAAGTTATTTCCGCCACAACCTGCTGGGGGATCCTAACGAAAATTGGAACAAGGACACTTTCCCATGAAAACTACATGTACGCATATGAGTTTTAGCATAATTTAGCCATGTGGGCGTAGAATTAATTAAAATGTCAATTTTAGAGGCTTTTAAAAAAATGTTTGGCGCGTTTCTTATAACGTTCTTTCCTGCGTGAAGCTTTTCTTATTAAAAACAGGCGACGAATCACACGATGCCATTTAGCCAATCATAGAAATCTAAACGCAAGTAAAGCCAATTCTTCTTCTTCTTAAGATACCATCTTCATTATTGAAGGTTGGCAACAACTATGGCAAATTCATCTTTGTTTTAGCTGCTCTAATTAGCGAATGTGTTTTCAATCCTGTCCAGTCCCGGATATTCTTGAGCCAGGAGCATTTCCGTCGTCCTACACATCTTCTTCCTTCTATTTTCCCTTCCATAAGAAGTTGAAGCAAGTGGTACTTATTGTTCTTGTATATGTGCCCAAGGTAGGAGGTTTTTCGCTTTTTGATGTCTCTTATTAGTTCTTTATCTCTACCGACTCTTCTAAGAACCTCCTCGTTAGTGATGTGCTCTGTCCATGATATCCGCAACATTCGTCTGAAAACCCAGAACTCAAATGCTTGTAATTTTTTTTCTGTGTTTTTCTTCAGAGTCCATGTTTCAGCCCCGTATAACATTGTTGAATAAACGTAGCACTTGGCAAATCTGTAGCGTACGGCCAGGTTTAATCTTCGATTAGTTAAAAGCTTCTTCATATTAATAAAAGTGGATCTAGCAGATTCTATTCTCGTACGTATCTCTAAATCTGGGTCCGTGTTTTCCGTCACCCAGCTTTCAAGATATCTAAATTTGGAAACTTTTTCGATACGCTGGCCATATATGATAGGGTTAATTTGGTCATTTGGATTCCTGCTGAATATCATGGTTTTTGTTTTTTGTGTGTTTATTTTCAGACCCATGGTATTTCTTTCGGCTGTTATAGCATCAATTAATCGTTGCAAACCTTCTGCATTATCGGCAAACACTACCGTATCGTCTGCATAGCGCAGGTTGTTTATAAGTTTACCGTTAACTTTGATGTCTTCATTTACATTCTGTAACGCCTTGGCGAAAATGTCATCCGAATAGATGTTGAATAGCATCGGCGACATGATGCAACCCTGTCTGACACCTTTCTTTATTGGAATTGGTTTTGTGATTTCGTCGTTAATTCTAACTGTTGCAGACTGATTCCAATACAGATTTCTCAGAAACTTGATGTCTTCCGCGTCTAGCCTTTTGTCTTCGAGTAATTTAATTAAGTTGTCGTGTCTCACATTGTCAAATGCGGTCTGGAAGTCTATGAAGCATGCATACACAATTTTCTGCTGATCTCTACATTTTTGTAACAGATTATTGAGACTGTAAAGTGCTCCACGTGTTCCCATTCCTTGACGGAAACCAAACTGCGAGTCATCTAGATCTGTTTCGCATTTCCTATATATTCGTTGTTGAAGTATTTTCAGGAACAGTTTTAGCATGTTGCTCATGAGACTTATGAGGCAGAATTGATCACATTTGTTGGCATTCAGTTTTTTGGGGATAGTAATGAACACTGACTGCAGCCAGTCCTTAGGAATAATAGCTGTCTTGTATATCTGGTTGAAAAAGATCGTTAGCAGATCAATGTTTTCATCTTCCACAAGATTTAGAAATTCGTTATAAATACCGTCAGGACCTTTCCATATTTCATTGTTTTAAGAGCTCTAATCACTTCTGATTTTAATATGTCTGGTCCGCGTTCTTCGGATCTTAGTCGATCTTCTTCTCTTCTGTTGTCATGAAATTTCTTTTCAACAAATTCTTCCCAAATTTCTTTAAGTTCTTCTTTAGTTGTGATGAGTTGGTTTTCAGAATTTATTATACTGTTATGTCGAGTCTTGCCGAATTTTCCACAGGTCTGTCTGATTACTTTATGCACGTTGAAATTGTCATGTTTTTCTAGTACTACTTCTATTTCTCTGCATCTTTCTCTCATCCAATCTTCTTTGGCTTTTCTTATTTTACATTGAATTGTACTTTGCAATTGTTTGTACCTGTCAATATTTCTGTTCTTATTTGTCCTCCGCTCTTCCATCAGATTAAGTATTTCTTGAGTTATCAAAGGTTTTTTATTTTTTACTGTGTTGTTGTCTAGTATATCGTTTTGGGTGTTGTTAAAGATATTTTTAATGTCATTCCATGTATTTTCGATTGCTTCTGTGTTGTCTGTTATTAGCTGTTTTTTAGTTTTTGACAATCTTTTGTTCAGCGTACTTCGGGTTTGTTCTTTCGTAATGGGCTCTTTCAGTTTTTCTAAGTTGAACCGCTTCGGTTTCGGTTGTTGTATATTTTTCAATCTTACTTTGAGTTTTCCGATCACTGGATTATGATCTGACTCTACGTCAGCCCCTGGATAACTTTTGACACTACTTAGTCCGTTTCTGTACCTTTTATCTATTAATATATAATCAATCTGATTTCGCACTATGTTGTTTACGCTATGCTGGGGTGATGTCCATATATACAACCTCCTAGGAGGCAATTTAAACCAGGTGTTGGAGACGACCATGTTTTCTTCCTGGCAAAACTGTATTAGTGTTTCGCCTCTGTCATTTCGTTCCCCTAAACCATGTTTTCCAACTATGTTTTCTACTCGGCCTTTTCCTACTTTCACGTTAAAGTCGCCAATTATTAAGGTGACTTCATTGTTGTTTGTTTGAGATTTCAGACTCTTCAATTGACTATAAAATTGCTCTACCTCTTCATCCGTGCTATCTGTAGTTGGTGCATAGACCTGTAGAATGTTGACATTTTTTGGTTTTGCCTTGATCTTGAGCAGCATAATGCGGTCAGAATACGGTACAAAGATTATTACGGATTTGTTGATTATTTTATTAACCATGATACCTACTCCATTTAAGTGCATCGCTGTATCGTTGCCTGCATAATATAAGATATAGTTGCCAACATTGCAGGTTCCACTTCCGGGCCATCTCACTTGGCACAGACCGAGAATATCCACCCCGAGTCTTTCCATTTCTTGTGCAACATTATTTGCTTTACCTGCCTTATATAAACTTCGTACGTTCCAGGTGCCTAATTTGATTGTCTTGTTCTTATTCCAAGTACCGATGTTTAAACTTGAATAGCTGTTTTTTTCCAATATATCTTTCTTCAATTTTGTTCCATCGTCAATACAGGGGTTTCGCAGGATGACGACCTGGGAGGCCCTGTTGTCTAATATTGAATTTTCTCCCCTGTCGTATCTCGGGTTCCGAGTCCCGTGATAAGTAGCGTGGTATGGTTTTACTTGTGATGCCATAATTGTTTGCTTGGGAACATAGTGTGGTAGTGGCGCTTGGAGCCAGCAAGTGAGAGTTGGGTGCCTCGTGAGGACCAGTTGCCTGAACCTCCGCCCGACTGTGTCACTTGGAGTGACCGTCCATGACAAAAGGGACCACCTCTCCGACGCAACCCTACAGCCAATTAGCTTTTTATTTAAAGAATTGATGCGTTGGTTTAAGGCGTTGATCTTTAGGGAGCTATATAAGCATTTTTAACGGTTTGAAAGCGTCACTTTATTATTATCGGTTACTTGATTATTGTTTGTCACATGGTATTTTTTCTTTATTGTCATGGTCGTTGGTCTTTTGTCTTGAAATGTTGTATCTGACATGAATTATTTACATTACACGCCGCTATCAAAGTGGTTGTTTTTATTACGCAAGTGAATTTCGCTAATTAACAAGTGTTTACCTTAATGAGCGTATGTAACAGCCTTCCTAATGAGTTTGGAGCACGTCCACATTACAATAGCTTCCCGAAAGAGCAACCAGCAGCAACCGTGATTCTTTGTGCCACCTTTAGAAACGAGCAGGCTATAAAATGCAGCGACCGAAGGAAAATTCCAGTGCCGTACGGTAGGGAATTTCGATTACTCTATGCAAATCGAGAATTTGTTAAATGTATTTTGCCAAACTGATGTACAAGACAATTTATGACCGAAACTTCATCAGAATGCAAAAAGTATTTTCTTTGATCTCATAAAGACCTTAGGAACTGAAAATGAAATTGTTGCCTATGTAATAAAAATCAAATAATATCTTTAAATGTTATTGAACCCTGAGAAAGAATTCACTTTAACCATTGAGCGGCATTCTAGATTGGTATAAAAAATATTTTTCTTAATAAAACAAGAGGTGATTGTGGTATTCGAAGCCTTTAAGCACCGTACTTTTCAGGGATAAGCTAATAATCGCCGGTAAGGCAAGTGCAGGGCCTGGCTTTTATAGTAAAGTTTGGTCCAGTGGATTTTTCTTGATAGATACGGTTCAACTACAGGTTGCATAACCATGTTAGTTTTTATATATAATTAGTAAAAAATAATAAGCAGCTGGGATATCATAGCAATATATTGCTATGTTATTAATGGCTTCTTTTTGCGTTAAATTAATTTAGATAATAAATCGGCTCTAGTTATATCAACTATTGTAATGTACCCGGCTAATACTTTTATTATAACTTTATAATTATTATTAATTGACTCTATCTACAGGGTTAGGTTTTCAAAGAAACGGTCGGTCCTACAAAAAAACTACCAAGTACTTTTTTGTACAGAATTTTGTGCCGTTCAATTTATCTGTGCAATGTCATATACCTAAAGTCAATAGAAAAGAAGATATAAGCGAAAAACCAAATTTTTTCCACATCTGCACCCTATAACTTACGAATCTCAAGGTCTAATCAAGGGTACTTTTTGGATGTTATTTGAAAACACCAAATAAAGGTGTACAAAAAAATTCAGCTCACTTTGAATTATTCCGAAAGTTTGCCATAAGTTTGTCTAATTTATATACAGGCAAATACAGCATACACGTTTTTTGGATCAGTGAGGTAAGGAGGAAGGGACAAAAGATCATTATACTAGACAGAGGATATACGCTAAGATACATTGGGTGTCAATCAAAAATAGAGCTAAAGAAGGAGTTGGAATAGTGACCAATGAAGAAAGGTAGAAGAGAAAATGGGAATCAAATATATGCATCGACATAAGACTCGGCCAAGAGAGATACAGACCTTTTCAATGAACTCAAAGAACAATAGATAAATTTCAGCCTAAAAACCGACACGTCATGATTGGAGATTGGATCGCCAGGACAGGAAACAACAAACATCAGTGTTATGGAACAATGAGAGGTTACGGAAGGGAGGAAGTAGTAAATAATAATGAACAACGAATGATAGATTTTTGCATCAACGTTAAATACTTATAGGAAATTCGTTGTTCAAACACAAAATCACATATGAAGTTGAGAAGAAAGAACAAAGGAGCATTGTAGACTACATTACATATACCAGAATTATGGAGTACGCAGTAGAAGATGTTAAAGCGATGATTGGTGCAGAGCTAAATACCGACCATAGACTAGTAGTAACAGACAGCGAGTTCAACACGAGCCGCGCTAGTAAACAGACGTTTCATATTGACCTGTTAGTTATCGCGACCGCGACACTGTGATAGTGTAATACTAAACAATTCGTTTATAAATAAGTAAACTACAATAAACGGTTTAAGTAACCTTTTATAACAAGAACCCTCTCGGAGGGGTTCTATAACCAACATGAGCCGCAAAAGAAAAACCAGTGAACTTACGCCACCTGTTATAGAACCGAACAAAAAGTATTTGTTTGATCCTCAGAATCTTATCGCTAATAACAAATACTTTGTAACAGACAAACAAATTGAAAATGCTGGGAAAATAGTTCATCAAGGAAACTATGCAGCAGCAATAAACCAAATGGACACCTCTGATAAGCCAACCGAACAAGAAACAACGGAAACATCTGACGAGACACCCGAAAAGAACATTAAAATACCACCCATCTATCTGCACAATGTAGATAAGTTAAAATATCAGGAACTAGTCAACGACCTCAGCGCAAAAGCCAAACATGAATTTTCAACAATACATAAAAATAACCAGTTACGAATAAATTTAACAACTATTGAGGACTACCGAATAATGACGAAGCACTTTAGCGACAATAATTTAAACTACCACACGTTTAAAGATCCGCAAGCTAATAAATTATCGGTTATCATTCGAAACGTGCCTGTTTCATTAACGGAGTCAGAAATAGAAAAGGAATTGACTACACTAAAATACCCTATTTTAAAGGTTGCCAGACTTTACAACAAGGAGAGATACCCTATACCGTTATGTGCTGTGGAGCTTAGCAACACCAATGAAGGCAAAGAAATATTTAGCCTAACAAAATTAAATTACAGCATTGTAGAAGTAGAGCTACGAAGAAAATCTAAGGAAGTCCCACAGTGTAAAAAATGTCAATTATATGGCCACACGCGCAATTATTGCCAGTCACAGCCACGATGTGTAAAGTGTACAGGTAACCACCTATATAGTAATTGCCCAAAAAAACCAAACGAAGAACCACAATGTGTGAATTGCCTGGAAAAGCACCCCGCGAACTACAAAGGCTGTAGTTATTATGTTAAAATAACCCAGACTGCATCAAGAAATTCTTACCGAAAAAATAATACAACATATGCCCAAGCAGCCATGCAAAATCAAGATCACATAACTGCAAATGATACGCAACGTAATCAATCTGTTATAAGGCAAGTACCCAATGCTAACACTAACAAATCAGAAGAGGTGCATGTATCAACTGATATAATTACACCAATATTAACAAAACTAGTCGAATTACTAATACCTCACATAGAGAAATTAATTCCAATTCTTACAACAATACTTCCATCCCTAATTGCCAATGGATCAAAATAATGTACATGTAATTAATAATTTAACAGTAACCAATTGGAATGCTAATGGTCTTAAATCGCAACGTTCCAATTTTATAGAATTCCTGACACGTTACAATATCGATGTAGCATGTGTTACGGAAACCCACTTTATAAGCACAGAAACCTTTAAACTTCCAGGCTACAACATTTATCGAAATGATAGGGATGCACAAATAGCATCAGGAGGAGTGGCGATCATTATCAAAAAGAAACTCAACCATCACCTATTACACCTTGACGAACTTCCAAACATAGAAAGTATTGCCATAAAAATAATTTTGACAAACAACAGTCCATTAATACTAATAACTGCATATAAACCACCCAACAAAAAGATACTTGAGCAAGAGATAAGTAAATTATTTTGTAGCAATAACCCAACCTTATTAGTAGGTGACTTAAACGCGAAGAACACTATTTGGGGATGTCGAGTTGATAACCCAGAAGGAACAAAATTACATAACATTTGGCAAACCATGGTATACTTATATCTGCACCTAGGGAGTTCACTTACTATCCCTATAGACCCGACCATCAGCCAGACATTCTAGACGTTGTGCTACACAGGAACTTCTGCAATCCTATTTATCAAACAGTAACAACTGAGCTAGATTCAGATCACTTGCCTGTTATCATGTCGTTCTACAATACGCCACAAATGGCACCTCGAATTCCGAAACTAGCTGATGGAAAAACGGATTGGACAGTATTTCAAACATCGCTTGACCAAAAATTAGTATGGCCAAGAGCAATTCAAACAGCACAAGATCTAGAGGAGATAGTAAGTCATTATACAGCGGCAATAAAGGCAAGCGTAGAAGAAGCCACAACTCCTTGGAAACATAGAAAGATTGTAGAGCATAATCGAACACCGGATGATGTCATTAAGTTGATAAAATTTAAAAACCGGTATAGAAGAGAATGGCAACGAACTCGTTTACCCTACTTGAAAACCATGTACAATCAATTAGCTCATAGAGTTAAAAATGAACTGGACAGCTTAAGAATGAGAAGATACAACAAATACCTCGATGAAATGCAACCACGTGACCCCACAATGTGGCTAGCAACCAAACGTTTGTTGAACCAACCAAATGTTGTCTACCCTTTAACAGCAAATAACACTTCTTACTCATCTGATGAGGAAAAGGCAGAATTACTGGCAACACATCTTGAACGCGTTTTTACTGCAAACAGACAAGAGTGTGACCCAAACGTTTTGACTGAGGTTAGAAATACTATTGAAAACCTTCAACAGCAAACGCCTTTACAAATAGCACCGGCCACATCTCAAGAGATTAAAATGTACATTCAACGATTACCGAAAAGAAAATCACCGGGCCCAGACTTAATTACAAATGAAATCCTAAAACATCTAACTAGGAAGGCAGTGGCGTATTTCACATCAATATGCAATGCATGCTTAAGAATAGGACATTTCCCTCTTCAGTGGAGAACTTCCCATATAATTCCAATTCATAAACCAGGAAAAAGTAAACATGACCCAGATAGTTATAGGCCAATCAGCTTATTATCAACATTATCAAAACTCTTGGAAAAAGTTATTCACATAAGACTGCAAGATGCCCTATTAGAAAATGATGTAATTCCATCGTATCAATTCGGTTTTAGGCAACATCATTCAACATCTCATCAACTTCTTAGAATTACAGAATTAATTGAGAAGGGATACGAGGAAAAAAAATTCACCGCAATAGTGTTTATGGATCTACAACGGGCATTTGATAAAGTATGGCAGGACGGGCTTATCTTCAAACTAATAAAAATAAAGGTTTCGAATTACTTAATCAACATAATTATATCGTTCTTGTCGAGCAGAAGATTTTCAGTACGAATTCATGCCACACTATCAAATACTAAACCCATAACATCGGGTGTACCGCAAGGAAGTATACTGGGCCCAATTTTATTTAACTCATATGTCCATGATTTCCCTACTGTAATAAATTCCACACCTGCCATGTTTGCGGACAATACGGCCATAATAGCACAAGGTGATACTCCTGAAGTAGCCATTGAACATTTACAAAATGCAATAAACGTAACCTGTGAATGGTTTCACCTGTGGAAAATCAAACTCAACCCCTCAAAATGCCAAGTAAAAATGTTTACATTAAGGCGTATTAAAGATCTGCCGGCAATCAGAATAAACGACAACTCGTTAAAATGGAACGCAAATGATTCCGCAATAAAATACTTAGGGGTGTACCTAGATGCCAAACTTAGTTGGGGATACCATATAAATAGAAAACTCAATGAGTGTCATACCCGATTAACAATACTATATCCGTTAATTAATCGGAAATCTCACCTCATAACTGAATGTGCAATTCTTATATACAAATCAGTCCTTAGACCAATACTAACATATGCCTGTGCAGTATGGAGAAATGCATCTAAAACACAAATGAAAAAGCTTCAAATAATACAAAATAAAGTGCTTAGAGTGGCAAGTAAGGCACCATGGTTTATACGAAATAGGCAAATCCATAAAGAACTGTGCGTCCCCCTAATTATGGACTTCATAAATAGTGTATCAAAAAAGTTCTTCGAAAATATAGTGCTGTGTTCAAGTGCTGTAAAACTTAATCTCGGACAAAAAAATATTCATAAGCGACTTAAGCGTAAGTTACCTCAAGATTTAACCTAGTACAGACTCTAGTATCCCATTACAACTATATTATATAAGTAGATATTTATTATGTACGCCAGAGGTGTGAATGGAATCACTTAATCCTCGCTAGTAATTATGATATGGATACGTTATTGTGCAGGAATATTATACCACAGCCGTGTATTGCATTCTATGCAGAGCCAGCTACAATAAATAAAAAAAAAAGACAGCAAGATACAACCACCACGGACATATGAGAAAAATACGCTAGAAGCTTTAGAAACTCCGGAAAAAGTAGAAGTATATGAAAGGAAACTAACCATATAATTTAATAAATTTGAAGAACAAAAACCGGCCGAAAAATCAACAAAATATAAATAGGAGACGGAAGAACTTTAAAGAGGCAACCATTCAAACAGCAGATAGAGTATGTGGAATCAAAAGAGTTAAATCCACTCACAGAAACGGAAAATAGTGGAAAGATCACGCCAAAGTGAAGATATAACACAAGAAAAAAACATGGTATAGGTTCAAAAAGACAAATACAGATGCATACATACATACAAAAGAGAAATAAAGCAAAATAAGCTGTAAAGCAAGCAAAAAAAAACTCCTGGGAAGAATGTGGAAAAAAAGCTAGAAGAAAGCCGCTCAGAAAACCAGAAATAATTCTAGAACATAGTAAAAGAAACTCAGGGAACATTTTAGTACACAAATAAGAAATATTCAGAACCAAAATGAACAACTGCAAACAAAAAGTGAAAACATACTAAAGGCGTGAAAAGACTATTTTGCAGCTAACTTTTAAGTGAAGAAGCCAACGAGCTACATACCAATTAGTTTACTTTTCATTTCGTCGAAACTGACCGAAAACATTATATTACTGAGACTTCAAGACTACGACAGAAAACAAAAACCGACTACAAACGAACAGTTTGACTTCAGGTATAGGCACAATACCCTACAACAATTAGCGAGAATTATTAACGACGTGACAAAGAAACTTTAAAATAGCTAAAGTAGCGACGATGGTTCTTCGAGACGTCGAAATTCGACAAAGTTTGGTTAGAAGGACTAATATTTAAATTACTAAATATGGGCATTCTCCAATTTATAATAAAACTGCTTGACAGCTACCTGTCAAACAGGCAATTTTCAGTGGCCGTTAACAATTCTTGCCCGAAAGGGCTCAATTTTGGGTTCATTAACGATGTTCTCTAAAATCAGCACTGCGTTCTTCGCGAATGATAATGGATTTACGTTCACTCATTTAGTGCAAAAGTGGCTTCATCGCAAACACAAAGCCACCTTAGCTTAGTGAAAAAATATTATGATAAATAGAAAATAAAAATAGATTCGGGAAAAAACCTAGAAAATTATATTCAGCAAAAAATTTACATATAATAAATCTTTCAAAAAAGTAGAAGTAAATGATCAAAAATTAACAGCCGGGGAAAGCGTAAGGTACTTAGAAGGGTCAGTTGTTGCCCTCAGTTTGTCGTTTTGAATGCAATATTTGAAATAATTAGATTGTACTATTTACATTTATTTCCAAAAATTTAGTAGATTTTTCCTAAATGGTTAGGCAACCCTATTAACATCATTCTTAATTTTTGGAACAAAGTGCAGTTCTGATTATCAGCTTGGCACATACACCTGCATTTTTATAGTTTGTCTTCCTTTTTAAAATTTTGGAACTTTTGATAACCTGAGATTGTGGACTGCTTTTGGCAAATTTTCATTCTTTTTATCCGCGGATTTGTTTTGAGAAGTTGGTGCCCTGGGTACCTTTTGCTTTGTTAAGAGCTTTGGATATAGCTAAGTATATTTTTGGAAGGATATGTGAGGCATCGTAACCGTCTGGAACGCCATGGGAGCTTTTGTGTGTTGCTGCCGGGCCTTCGCTACCCTTTATAGCGGATTTGTTGGATTTCCTCTCCGATCGGACCATGTGCAAGGCTGTTTGTCACCACTCATCAGGTTAGTTTCGCCTTCTCCCTTTTAGCGAGGTTGTGCACCTCGAAATTTGTGTTTTTAGCTTTTTTTTACTTCCCACCGGGATTCTTATTTTTATCTGTAATGGTTTTCGTATTGGTGTGATTTGTTCTGCCTGGGACATGCGGTGCACTTGCGGGCCTGCGTGCTATCTATTTCTGTGGCTGGGGTTTGCTGCCATTCTCCTGCGATCGCTTCATCGTAGCATCTAACGATGGTGATCTACAGCCTGATGCGAGGCCGTCTCCATGGCCAACGAACTGCCTGGTTGCCACGTTTACTAACTCAGCACCTTGTGCCGTGTGTACCTAAAATGTTTTTGGTAGCGTTATAGTTATGTATTGTTTGTTGCTTTGAGTTTATAATTACGATCTTTTAGAATTGTATGATGATATTTTGTGTACTATGATCTGCGTGATTTACTTGCGTAATTAGATTTTTGATTATTTGGTATACTTACCCGGTTGTTCCTGCAGCCAATTTTAATTTGCTTTAATATGTTTTGCGGCTGCTTTAGTAATCACTTTTTCATGTGTTTTTCACGATCAACAATCTAGTGCGTTGGCATCAATTTGATTTTGCTTTAGATGTCAAAATTGTGCTGCGGTGGCTATGCTACCGCCTACGGGATTATTACTGTTTAATTGGCTGCCCGTTTCTAAATTCAATTTCAAGTTTAGGGTTTAGAATGACCGCAAGTAATGAGTTGAAGCTTCTCAGAACGCCATATGAATTTTATATAGGTCCTAGCACCTTTTGTGAGATCTCATAAACTGCAGGTACCATCCCGTCTAAATTTTGTTTGCAGTTAAGTCAATTTAACTAAGCCAACTCTCGGAGTTGAACGTTGGCCTTACCTTATACTTGCGCTATTCGCACCCCATGGATTGCTCTCCGCTTAACGGAGTATATTTGAATATTTAGAGCTTTTTGGTTTTGATCTTAGATGTTTAGAGTTATACATGCTTCTGCGTTTGTTTATTTAAATCATTATTTAGGAAGCTTAACTAGGTGATTACGTAGCACTATTCACTGTTTTAGATGTCAACTTGCTGTGATATATGTATTTTTATGTAGTGACAAGGAGCACCACATTAAACAGCTAATATTTATATAATAGCGTCTATTTTGAATAATAATTTTAATCGAGTACTTTTACCAGGGAGGTTCGCCAATCTAGTGATCTGTTAAATGAATTATAAATTGTATTCTTAAATTCTTTGATTACTAAATGACATTTAATGTCAAATTGACTTCTACACCTTTTCAAACCAGGTATTGACAATTATATTTTACATTGAAACATATATCAATCAATTCACCTACGTAAGTACTGTATTAAGGTTATTTTTACACTTTCTTTTACTGATTATTATTCAAATAGGTTTTATAAATTCTTTACACAAACCTTTACACTTCTCTAGCTTTCACTGTAAAAATCCAACCAACAACAGCTTCCGATGTCGACAGTCTGCAACGCCTACCGCTTATTCCTCAAACAGTAACAACTATGATGGTCCGTCAACCCTCAAACTGCATCTATCCTGTCAATAACTCCTACTGTTCCCAGAATCCAGTCCTGCTCCCTCTTAAACGTTACCGTCACACCAATCGACTCCAGGTAAGTTTCAGTATTATTGATAATCCAAATCTAACCTTGTTTATTCTGCAGATAGCCCTACGTCTCCAGCAACACCCAATAAAATTATCCAAATCAATCAGCTAATCATGACAACCTTCTTTCAAATGCTTGTCTTGTCTTCCATGCAACCACCAATATCACCAATGAATCATTATTATGTCTTGTATGTATCAATAAATCCAAATCCCATTCAAATAATATAATCTTCTGTGTTATTTATTTCCGATTCACTATATGGTACAATCTCTTCACCGATTGTATATCTTTATTAAATCCAAGTTATATTCGCACCTATTACACCACGTAGATTTGTTTATAGCCCCTTTTAATTTGCATTTACCAGACAATGATACAAATATATATATATAATGCGAGCTGTGTTACGGTTGACGCCGTCTCTCGCTTCCCATTCGCCAGGCCCGTCTGTCATTCCAGTCATTATCTTTCAGGCCTCGTGCTTCCATTGCCTCTAACACATCTTGATACCAGCTTCTCGGTGGTCTCCCACGTTTTCTTCTCTCTGGAGGTTGCCAGTCCCAGATTTTCTTGGGCCATCTATTTTCTGGCATACGTTTTAAGTGTCCATACCAGATGAGGCTTTTCGTTTCGATGGTGTCCACTATGGTTTCCTGAACTCCCATAGTCTCTCGAATTGTTTCATTCCTGATGTGTTGTATTCTTGAAACTCTAGCTGACCTCCTCCAAAAGTCCATTTCCATGGCACATAGTCGGGATCTGTTACTCTTGGTTAGCTCCCATGTTTCACATCCATATGTTACGATGCTTTCAATTATTGTCTTATAGATAGTTTTTTTATTTTTCTTGGATATTTTTCGACTCCATAGCACTGGGTTAAGCTGTTGAATTGTTTGTCGACCCTGGTTTATTTTATTCTTTATATCTAAATCGCTTTTTGCTGACTCTGCAATGGTGACGCCTAGGTACTTAAAGTATTTACAATTTTTAATAATGTCGTTCTCGAGGATAAGGTCATTTCCTTGTTCTCCTAGAACTAAGTACTCTGTTTTTTGTAGGTTTATCTCGAGTCCCCATTTTTTGTACTCTTCTTGAAGCTTTCTTACCATATATGAGGAGTCGTCTTCATCTGCGGCTACTACAACTTGGTCGTCCGCAAATAGAATGGTATATAGGGGAGCATCGCCTACTCCAATGCCCATATTGCTGCATTTGTGCCTCCAAGAACTTAAGGCGGCTTCAAGGTATACTTTGAAAAGCGTAGGATGGTACAAATTAAGGCATTAATTTCCCATTTTTTATTTAACAAAATTCGTTATTTCAAAAATACATGTACATTTTTCATGAGTTGTTTCAGTAACTAATTAAACAAAAATTTTTTTTCTATTAGATACAATTCTTATTGCCCTCTTATAAATTTTAAATATCCTATTATTACATGCTATTAATTCTTATCATTCTAACAAATACATTTGTCAATTGTAACCTTGGCTGGAATCCCGACCCTCTCGACTAGTTATCCAACCTAAGCCGATATTTACCAGCTGGAAAAATACCAAATACAACTTTTGCCAACAGGTAAAGCCCGCTCTTGGCCATCCTTCGTTACAAACGACTTTTGGCGCCCAACGTGGGGCAAAAGGGCTTTTGTAGGGCCCTGACTTCGTTGCTTGTTAGGCGGTTCTATAATGCATTGTTAGTATGCTTTAATTTATTAATTTTAGGTTTTATTTTCTGATTGGTTGCTTCCAGGTATAGGATTGGTTATTGCATGCGAATTACATGCTTTGCTTGAGGTATGCTTTTATGACTAAAGCTTTTTGAATTATTTGGTACAAATTGCTTTATAGTGGAAGCTTTAAGAGGAGATCCCATCCTAGGTCTGCCTTGGCTTACAGAGCACAAAGCTTCATTTGTCTTTGCCCGGCACTGCTTCCACTATAGGGTTAAGATACGAGAAACCACCCATTGCATCGTCAATCAGAAAAACCAGCGCTCTACAAAGCCACATTGGACTGCTCGCAACTAAAACATGATTTTCCACGTGAGAATGAGTCCAAATTTTATCAGCTCATGAGAAAATATTCTGAAATATAAAAACCTTTGGCACTAATCACGCGTACCTTATATTGCGAAATACATATGAAAACGGACGCCCCTATACGTAGCCCCAATTATCGTTATTCCGGGACCAGAAAGAAAATTATTGCGGAATAAGTAGAACAAATGCTAGGGAAGTACTCATTGAACCTAGTCAGCCACCCCATAACTCGCCAGTCGTCATTGTAGAAAAATAGGACATCCGAGAGTTAAACCGTTGGTAAACCGGCGGTGCTACCTGTTATTCACGAAACGATAAAAGAGTTGGGCTCGGCGGGTATATTTACCTCACCAGATTTTGAATCTGGTTACTGGCAACTAAGTTTACATCCCCATTCAAAGCAAAACACTTCTTCAGCGACACCAGATGGAGCAGCTTACCAGTTTTATGTCCTGCCGTTCGGGCTCAAGACAGCACCATAACCACCTAAAAAATGATGGCTAGAAAGTGCTGTTAGGTTACCTTTAGAAGTTTTGCCTCGTCTACTTGGTTGATATCATAATTTACTCCGAATTACAGGAACAGCACCTCCAACATCTATGAAAAGTGTTAGAGCGGTTACATGCGCATGTACTGATATGTTCGCCAGAGAAGTGCCATTTTGGAAAATCGACACTGCAATATTTGGGCCGCATTGTGGTTCCAAACGGCAACGAACCTCAGCCTCAGCATGTGCATTAAGTCACCGAAGGCTCCCCTCCAATTAGCCGTAAGCAGGCGGCGCTCACTGCTACATCCTGTAGCGGCTGCAAGTGAGGTAACGTGAGAATCCTGTAGATGGCGCTCACGCGCGTTTAGCCTTTCTCGCCATTAGGTCGACAAAGATCGAGTATTATCTCTTGCAGTTTATTCAGTTTTGTGGTTGGGAACTAGGTGAGTCCCCAGCAGGCGGACGGAGAACGTTACGATAGGTTACGATCAGTTGGCCTGTAGTGAATCTGTTTCAACAACATATGTGCAAAACGCATGAAATTCCTTAGTGCCAAACATACTTTTCAGAGATGTGTACCGATAGCGATGACACACGGTTGCGGTGTTCTCCACCAACTATTAATTTGCCAGGTAAGATGTTATCTAGTGTGCTCCAAAGTTTTGAAGTGTAACTTATAGAAAATGTTTTAGGATTTCATCCAATTCGAATAGAAGGAAATTGGTTTTGTTACTCTTTACAGCAGAAATACGAGATTCTAGAAAACGAAAACAGCAACATTGTATTTTCCCATTCAGTTGGCACAAATTTAAAGTGGACGATTCCATGTGTCTTACATTAAAAGGCTATATCGTACGAGATGAAAAGATCTGTGTTGAACCATCTATTGCTTTAGAACCCATTTTTTTTCACGAGATTAAGAGTGAATCGTCTATAGCTGGTGATTATATGAGTGATTACGCTTCTGCTTATATGGCAGTTTTGATTTCTGTAAAATCGAAAGAACTATTTGAGATACCTATATTTTGAACTTAGATTACCTGCGCCGGTATACACATTTTTTGTTCCAGAGCAACTAGAAGTGGTTTCTATATGTCTTTTTCCTCTGAATTTAGAAATGTTATCAGAATTCTTCTATCACCCTTAGTTTTCAAGTTACACCTTGTTCAGTGTTATATACGTTATGAAAACTCTACAATTATGTTATGGTATTACGCATTTATAATACGTAAATGAATGAAAAATTGTATTGATTACGCATTTAAAAATGATTAGTTTGTTATGAAAGAAAGTCTGCAATGGCATAGAACAATGCAATTAGTCGTAACTGCTGGACGATGCAATTCAAAAATGAGTGAGACGATGACTTAGTCAAAGTGATGTCACAAGTAACATCTGATTCGATTATATGTCTGAGTTACTGGTTCAAGTCATAGCCAGTCTGTGGTCAGTGTTCACTCTGTTGACATCTGTACATATTTCGTGTGTATGTACTGATATAACAAGTTCAGTGCAAATAATTTCTCATTTACGACGTATTCTAAATTTTCCATCGTTTGAGTTCAAGACATGTAGTGAATATTTTTTGTAGTGTTTTTGTATTGCGCGATTTTGCAAAATGCCTAGAAAGTGTGTAAATCCCTCGGACAGCTTTTGCTAAATTTGTGTTGAGGTTGCATTTACTCCTCTCACAAAAAAATGTGGCTTTATTTTGGCTGCAAAGTTGGTGACCAAGACAAATATTAGGCCCCTCACATTTGTTGTGCTATTTGTGTCAGACTCCTTACAAGCTGGTCAACTGGTTTTCGGCACATGAATTTTGCTGTTCCAATGATTTGGCAAGAACCAAAAGATCATGCCACCGATTGTTACTTTTATCTGACGAAATTCGACTGTTTCGCCTCTGGCGTGGTTTACACGTTGAATTACCGTGCTCTCTTATCCCTTCCCCTGCAAAAGAGTTTCGCCTCTGGCGTGGTTAACACGTTGGCTTATGGTGATTTTTTACTCTTTCCTTCTGATGAACTCTCTTACGAAACTGGGTGAAACGTTGAGTCCTTCGACCTCAATAATGACACGGTCCAATCCCGAAAGTTGTTTTTTTACTTAGTGTTATAATTGTTAGAGATGGGGCTATACACATTTGCGGAACAGATTATGTTGTATAAGAATAATTAACAAATTAACGTTTTAGATTTGCTTGTTGCTGAAATATATGTTGTTTTGTAAAAACATTAATTCGATAAACTGTGCTGCTTGTTACTAAATATGTACAGAAATTGTTTTAATATTAATTTTTACATTTTATGAATTCTGTGTAATTTTTTTTCTATTGCAATAATGATGTAGGTTGGTATCAAATTACCAAGAATAAATAACGGTGTATAAGTATCTACATTTATCATTGAATTATATATTACTTAAGTGTTTTGCAACTTTATTTTAAATTGTTAGTGTTATTGCATTTTGTTGTAACAAACACGCGTTTTGTTAAACTAACATGTAAATAACACTAACAATTTTAATTATATGTACTGTTTGAGGCTTTCGCGGTTACTCGAATTATTCTCCTTAGCATAGAATTTCGGCTTAGACCGCGTAGTGTTTGTAGATGAACACCCAGCATTCTCTGGCTTAATGTGCCTTGCACCTTGTGAAGTCGAGCAAAAACCCGCGCGATGGCCATGCTCTTTGGTGGCTCGTGTTGTTTGAGTATCTTGAGAACGAGGATACTTAGGCAGATTTGGCCGTTTTGCTGTTTGTGCATCCATATTCACTAACGTTTCGCAAGACCTTGCAGCTTGCATCATCAGAGTGAAAGTCGCGACTTTCTTTAGTTTTTGTTCTTGATGTAAAATTCTTGAAAATGACTCGGATCCAATACCAAGAAACTCTTCTATCATGGCATACGTAGCTTTGCTGTCCTTTTCTACCATTTTTCTAAAAGCTTGGATGTTTTCGGGAGTTACTGTAGTTTTGGACGTCCTTCACGGGTCTCATCTTTAAGAGTAACGCCATACCATCGAAACATTGTTGCTCTAGATGGACTTTTGTCTCCAAAAGCGGATTTCATTCTATCCAAGCACTCAACTTGGCTCAAACCACACTTGAAATCAAAAAATATCATAGCGCGAAAATGCTCTCGGCTGAGATCCATTTTGACTGATCTTTAGAAATTGTTTTCGACGGGAATAGCATAAACCTTCTAGATCATATTTTGCATAGTAATCTAGTTTTAAATAAAAGAAATAGGGATCTTCCAAGATGTTTGGGTTTTATATTGAGATGGTATTGAGCCCGCTATTCAACTCTGCTTGCAGCACAAATAAATAAAGCAAGTCAGATAGCACAGAGTTGGGGTAGTTCATACAACTGCAAGATTTAGCGTATAAATTTCAATCCCTAATTACATTTGCAAAGCAATGCCAGTAGTAATGAAATGATTTGAGTACAAAAGGCAAAGGGCAGAGCTCGTTTTTCATAGATTGGAGTCGATAATTTTAAATTAGCCAAAAATAAGAGGTTTGTACAGAATTAAAGCCAAACCAAATTAAATAGAACTGTCACAGAAAGGTTTATAATATGTGCGTGTTAAATGAAGCGTAGATGTCAGAATAATTAAATAGGATGTGTTTATAAGCATTTTAAATAAAGGTAAAAGAAGCAGAATTATTATAATACGTTGCAAAGAGCATAAACCAGGCAGAACATGGCAATTTTAATATTACACAGCAATAGTTGAAAATCTGGAAAAAGTAGACAGTGGATAAAAATACAAGGAAAAGAACACACAGCAATATGTGAAACAACATTGGTGAAGGAAGTGGACTATTTTAAAAACAAGTCAGTGTAATTACGCGAGAGTGAAAAGACAATCTAAATAATACAAAGTGAGAGGCGCTATGTGCAAGTTAAGATAAAATTGAAAAGACAATATTTTAGAATTAGGAATTTTTTAAATATAATCAGTTATAAGGAATATTAGTTAATAAGGTTATTGTATTGAACTTGGTCAATATCCGTTTGTGTAGTTTAGGTAGGCATTTGTTAATAACGACCAGGGGAAAAAACATTTGAATAAAATTAATTATTGACACACAGTTTTTGGTCTCGTATTTAATTGCAATTTTAATATAAAAATATTTAATTTATAACATAAAAAGGTACACCATTGTGTAGAGAATTTACCAGTGCACCAGTGAACGTGTAGCAAATTCCATCACATAAAAAATAATTTCTTCCGTTACCACCTTCCGAGGACTTCGGCAGGGACCAGTGCAGATAACGATCATCAGTTACGGGCACAATTGAGTTCCTGATCCCGAGATTTCAACGGCAGCATATCCCGCCCAGCGTGTAGGAGGCCATCACAGCAGTCACAGCATTCCAGGGGTCCAGCTTCAGGCAGAGATCATCAGGAGACGCTGTCCGAACGAGTTACCGCAGCAGTGCAGAAAACTCAGGTTAGATTGCAATCAAAGTATGGGTGTTAGGAACCGGAAAGCAACAATTCAAACAAGAGCACGTCTTACTGAGCAGAGATCCAGGCAGATTAAAGCATCTATCAAAAGCGAATATCCAGTAATTCCATAAAATCCAGATTTGAGGTTAGAAGAACAATTGCATGTTGGCGTCGTTTAACATTCAAGTGGAGGTTTTTCCTGCAAACAAAAGATAGATTAATGCAGTTGAAGGTGCCAGAATTCAAAAATTACCTTATCGAATGCTCATAAAACTCCTTTTGTTAAATTTAAATCACAAAACGCGAACTGCAACAAATAAACCGATTTGTGTAGGATTTCGACAGCATAGCAAAGTAGCGTCTGCGCGATTGAAGTAAATTTACAGCCCAGTAGCGTATCACACGAATTTTAATATTAACAAACCAGGGAACCCAACTCTGAGGAATGAGTTTTTCTTGTCTACCGAGCTAGCCTTCTGTAATATTAAATTGCAGATAAATGAAATACAATAAAGGGCATATTACTGTTTTACTTGTAAGTAGTTAACGAACCCAGTTAAAACAGAATTATTTTTGGTCAGTCTAACATTTGAATTAAATAAATGTAAGTAAGGTAGATATAATTACAATTCAAATTATTACTATATTATATTACATCAAGTCTCTTAAAGCTGATGCTTCTCCTGGACTAGATGAAATTCCTCCTATACTCTTAAAGGAATGTGCGAATTCGTTAAATAACCCTCTCGTACAGATTATGCAGAACTCAATAAACTGTGGTAAGTTGCCTGCAGAGCAGAAAACATCCATAGTTACTCCAGTATACAAAAAAGGTGATAGGACGCTGGCTGCCAATTACAGGCCGATAAGCCTAACATCTGTAGCATGCAAATGTATGGAAAAAGTAATCGTTCAGGAGCTTACCCAGTTTTTTAAGTGCAACCATATATTCAACGATAATCAACACGGCTTTTTACCAGGACGTTCAACAGTATCCAATCTCTTAACTACCCTAGAACATTTCACAGCTGCCCTGGATCGCAGGGACCCTATAGATATAATTTATTTAGATTTTGCCAAGGCTTTTGATAGGGTCCCTCATGAAAGGCTACTGCTGAAACTTCAACATCTTTGTGTTCGTGGAATGTTATTGCAGTGGATTGCAGATTTTCTAAAGGGTCGACCCTTCTGCGTATCTGTACAAGAGCATCGCTCGGAATTCTCACCGGTTTTAAGTGGAGTCCCTCAGAGATCAGTGTTAGGGCCGTTGCTGTTTATTGGCTATATATGGGATTTGGGAATACATTTTGAATCTACTTTGTCCTTTTTTGCTGACGACGCTAAACTTATGGCAAACCCTATATCTCATCCGCTATGCATTTCCGAGGATCTCCTGAAACTAGAGGCATAGTGTAGGGATTGGCTACTGTCGCTGAATTCCGATAAATACACAGTACTTCATCTAGGAAAAAACAACCCCCATCAAAATTAGTTGCTACATAATACATCGCAGGAAGATCTAGGTGTTATTATTACCTCTAATCTAAAGTGGAGTGAGCATGTCTCTAAAGTTGTTAAAAAAGCAAATTCAGTGACGTATCTTATAAATAGAGTGTTTAAAGATCTTAGTCCGAATAATGCTGAAAAAATTCTAAAAACATATCTGCGACCTATCCTAGAGTATGCTTCAGTAGTCTGGAACCCCTACTTTGTTAAAGATATTGACCAATTGGAACGTGTACAAGGGAAATTTACCAAGAAGTCCCCTGATTTGAAACACTTGCCTAACGAAGAACGCCTTACGCGCTTACACCTGCCCACATTGGACAACAGAAGATCCCGTGGTGATATGATAGAAGTGTACAACGTTCTTCAAGGTCATTACTCATGTGATATAAACTTTTTCACTCTGAATCGAAATGTCATTACTAGAGGCCGTAATTACAAACTAGAGTGTAACAGATTTAATTTACTTCTCAGGCAAAACTTTTTTATCTGCCGCGTGTAAAAGCAATGGAACTCGTTACCACACACTGTTGTTAATTCCTCTACTTTAAATGTTTTCAAGAGTCTGTATGATCGTTTTATATAATTATGGTTTAACAAATTAATAACATATTAATTTAAGTTGTCATGTGACATGTGTGTCATTTAAATGTAGTTATTTGTATCTGCTTGTTTTCTTGATAGAAGTTTTATCCGCTTCGCCGCCTACTCCTTGTAGTCTTAAATAAATAAATTACATTATCTTTACAATATATCTCACAATATATAGAGTGACCCTCGTACATTCCTCGAATCGCAGATGTCTCGGCTCCCCTAACCGATCTCCTTAGCATTGTAGAGGTTTACCTACATGTAACCTGGTTACACATTGCTAGGACCAAACATATAAATAAATATTGCTTTTGATATTTGTAACTATACACCTTGTGTTTTATTTTCTCCGAATACAAATTCAAATATTTAATACATTTAGTAAGCTAATCTAACCACAAACACTGTAGCACCAAGAAGAGATGAACTGGACTGAAGGCCGTCAGCAGGGCCGTTCCTACCGGTGGGGTGTTGTGTGTCCATCACGCAGGCGGCCGATTGCAAGGGGCGGCCGCTCGAAACCGATTTTATACAAATTTAAATTTTAAAAAATAAGTAATTTGAGAATAAAACATCTCTGAAAAATGCAAACTACGAACAAAAAACAGACACCACTTTATTGTTAGTCGAAATCCCAATTTTTGTTTTTTTTTTGCTTTTATTACAGATATTTTAACACAAAATCAATAATAAATTTGAAACTATCACTTATAATAATGCAGAAAACTAAAAGCCGTGTTTACACAACTAAAATTACCACGGTTGCATTCGTTTATTTCTATTTTCGGGTTTTTGTAAACAAACTTCCCTTAACTTTTAATAGCGATATTATCACAGAAAACAATTATTTATTATGCATATTACCTGTGTTTTTTCAAAACTGTTGACACAGCTTCAAAGGCAAGTGAATTTTGGTTAATAATAATGAGAGTTACTGAATGCAACCAACGGCCGAAGCAAGGAAATATTGAAGCCGTACTTTTTGAGCGTATTAAATGTGTCTTTGACTCTGATGTTTACACATAACCTATACATTATTTTGACTACGAAACTTTTGCAAATTGTTGTGCATCGCTTTGATTGCGCTGCAAATATACCACATAGTTGGCGTTGTACCCTGCATACGGGCTGATTTTCAGGTATGCCGATCAACGAAGGATTATACGAGGAATAAAAATTTGTTTCCTTTATTATAGCGACATTTTGAAGATTACCTAAGAAATACAGAAAACCATTGAGCTATAATTCAACAACTGCTGCTCAGCAACATCCTGAATGCTAACGCTTGGAAGACATCTATTTTCTTTGAGAGCATGAAACGTTGCAGTAAAAAGAGTTGGCGTTGTACCACGATGTCGGTAATAAACCTGCATACGTGCTGATTTTCAGGTATGCCGATACATGAAGAATAACAATTTGTTTCCTTTATTATAGCGACATTTTGAAGATTACCTAAGAAATACAGAAAACCGTG
>CALNHX010008805.1:0-56484 GCA_940337035.1 Agriotes lineatus
ATTGCGTATAATTAAATTACCAGTTTCTGTTTACGAAGTGATCCTTGTGTGGAATTAAATATCCAATAACTCTAATGAACACATATCCTTTCTATTTATGCAGAACCGTCACTTCTCAGTATGCAACTAAGGGCAAATATTTTCTTAACTGGCAAATGTTATAGAGCTTTCGTTTGCTATTTGAAGTACAAAATTATACAACGTCTTCAGCAAGAGCAAGTTTGCGATTGTTCTAATATTTTTTATCAGAAGTTTAGTTTGAGATATGTTTTTGTTTATAACAATCATCTTTCATTATTCGAGCAATAAGTGACCTAACTGATTTTGAACAATTAGAATGTAACAACAAGATCAAAAAGAACTAAAAACTAATATTTACTAATAACCACATTATTCGCTATTTAATTAAAAAATGCATTAACGCGACACTTTGCTCGCGAAATAAGGAGCATGTTGTAATCAATCATCTATGATTACCACACATTGATAAATAAAGTAACTTAAACTATTGTAACATTAAATGTAATCTATTTACTAGTTCTGTGCAATGTTATATCGAATTCCCATTCAAATTGAATGAATTCCAATCGCTTACAAATATGATAGCTGGAAAACAAATTTATTTTAATTTTTTGTCAAAAAACATTTTATAGGTTTAGACTAAGAGTATAATCGGTTTGTACCCCTAACTCACTTGTGTAATCAACCTTTTTTATTCTTACAACACATTTATAAGTCATATTAATTTTAACGATAGTCTTATTTTAAATGGTGAGATTATGACATACAAAACGACTTTTCAAATCAGCGCTAAGCTATGGAACATGAAATAACACTCAAGGACTACGTTCAAATAAAATAGTACACTATTCGCATGTGATCTCCTTGAGAAAACTTAAATTGGAAATAATATCAGGAATGACTGGGGATGTTAATACAAAATGCTATATTCTAAGTTAGATTTAGTGCTACATATTAAACAAAACTAACGTCTTATAGCTAAATTACTCCAAATATGTGTAATTATTATTAATATTACTAATACTAATGCTGTTTTACTAAATACTGTGGTAATTTTCAATTAAAATCCTAATTAAGCGGATGAGCTGTAGAGATATTTGCAAACCACCTTAATCTCAGTTACTTTGAATACAAATTTAATTAGCGAGACCATTCAAACTGCCTACATACCGTGAGATAAAATCCAAGAATAAAAAGTTTTTAAATTGAACGAAGTAGGTTTAATATCTAATGTTCTAACAGTTTACGTAAGCTTTATTGAGTATTGTACTATTATTGAATAATTAGAGTCTTTCACAAATACAAATTGTGCTTATTGTGCCATTCATATACAAAAATAGTAACTTACCTTCAATTTCTAATATAAAATTAATCGTACAGTAGTCATGCTGGTATATACGAGTACCCATTGCACATTGTAATGTGTGATCTTTGAAATACTAGCGGGAAGTAATCACTGTTGAGTCATCCAGAATGTTAGTGCAATTTAGAATAATAAACTTACTGCGTAAGCATGATCTAAAGTTACGAAAATTTCATGTAGTGATGTTAATTATAAGGAATTTTAAATATTTTTTACAAAAATATTGCTGGAATTTTCCGACATTAAAATTAAAATCAAGTTATCACTGTGGCAGCAGATACGTATAAAATTATTATGTTCAAAACTGTTTGGGCACCAGTGTAAAAATTAGGTTAGCCAATCAGCTATTTAATCAGCTCAAGCATAAAGTTAACTCCAAAAGTAACAATGCCAGGTAGAAAACCACTTCTGATAATTATGCAATAATATAATGGTAAAGTCTCAATTTATATAAAATTATAACGAAATCTGGATTTGTACAAGTAAACTGGTAAAGCCTAAATTTATAGGAGTAGAAAATTATAAAACTTAAATTTAAATGGACAGAAATAATTCCTACTTAGCAATGGTAGCTGAAATTAACCTCCAGAGGCAGAAATAATGATCGTACTACGATTACATTGAATTACAATATATATTGCTAATACTAGAACATTCATATACGGAATTGAATACATGGCTCAATCAGAGCTGAAAATACTTGCTCCACGTCCTCACAGTCAGTTCAGTAAATGACTTATGTACGGGTCCCATTCGACCACGAACTGGTATAAACGAAGCTCCAACAACAATTCCCACTTCCAAAACAATCTGAAGGACCCCAGACGCTGAATTTAGCCGTCCATGCCTAGGATCAGCAAAATCACTTTCCAGAACATCCGTAGCTACTACCTCGTCTTACAGGTAACTCTGCTTATTTCAACACGTGAAGGCTTGCAAGTAATAAAGCCCACAACACATAGGTTTCAACTTTGAACGCTACCAAATTAAATTCCTTCCATCAATGCACACAAATTATGCTAAAGCTCTCTTCTATAAATGTACGCCTAAATCTGCATTCAGCATTTCAATCCCAAGAGGATGTGTGGATGAAAACTTTAATTGTATTTCAGGGCACCTAAAAAGCACTTACCACGAGATCAGAATTCTAGCAATCTGAAAGATCGATACACGGAAGAAGGTCGCGGCCATCTTAGTATCTTGACCAAAAGACAGAAATAAATTCATACTGAAATGAAAGCCTGCACTCGCCAAGACCTTTTTGCTAAACGTGTCCTTTAACCGGAAGGCGAGAATTGAGTCGAAATGAAAATATTTGTTTCATCTTTGTAGTCATTTTTAAATGCTGTATAGATCATAGGTAAAATTTCCCCATTAAAATTACCTATGAAACAGTAATTGTATTTTATAATCCATAGTAACACACCTAACTTTTTAAACAACAGCGTCTGCGACAAGAAAACAATTTCGTCCAAATAGCAGTTAACCTGAGCTGTTATATTTGTAGAAGAAGTAGACGACGATATAATAATATTTAAATTTAATTTCTTTTACAAGAAAAGTGGTCTGCAATAATATACAAACCGTTCAGAAGTATTAAAAAGATCCAAATAAGGTCATAGAAAGGAGTTACAAGTTTAGTAGAAATGATTGAAGTGTAATTGACCTGGGCCCATAGCCTGATGATAAATTACAGATAGACAAAATGAATCTTTGAATAATGATCTAGAATTGAAGCATACAGGAGTAGACGAAGATCACTAATAATATTACATAAAGTACATTATGGAAATGTGGATGTAAGTTGTTCAACAACTAAAATCAGAAGATTTAAGAGACGTTTATATCCAGAAGTGGATGCTGTAAATTATATGGATGGAGAAAAGAAAGAAATTTTCCATTGTTGGTATCTGAGCTGCGAGAATGGGTAGATAGAATGTTTTCTAATTGAATAAAGACGATATTTTATGTTTTATACCTGTAATCTTGAGTTTTTATTTTTTATGTGTCTGGCCTAAAGTATGGGGCAGTTACTATTCTGACATACATATGGCAATTATTTCCTGCTAAACATACGAGACTTCCAGGAACTAATTGGATGATTTATTGGTTATCGGCGCATAGTAATTTCAAATGTGGCAAGTTGAACAAACCTGTATCCACAGAGTCAGCAAAACTATTGCTCTTCTGTGTTTTCATCTGTTAAAATTAAGTTTTACATTTGCTACTTTATTCTTCAAAGAGAATGTGCTCGAAGCTTCATTAAATTTAGTATTTTGTAAAAGCTGGTGCTACCTTCATGTAGTATGTCAAAAGGTAAAGTGGCTTCTAGAAGATAATAAAGATAACATTGTAAATTCTCTCGTTCTTACTTTATTAACAAAAAGTACTGTCGAGTTCCAATAAAATAAAACAAAATGTTAGTAATGGTCTAGTATGCAACTACGTTGTATGTTTGCTTTATCGACGATAAATCGGAAAATAAGTTGTCCCAGCGACTGCATTTCCGCTGTCATGTGCGTGTATGTACACACGTCCTGCTAATGGATAAAGTTGTGAGGACAAGATGTCGGTTTCCATTTCTGATGCCCTTTGTACGGGAGTTTTATGGGCGAAGTTGAGGACGTGCAGTCGCATGAATGCATGCAGGCGTGGCGCGCCGCAGCAACGTTTTCATCAGAAGGCAAAACTTTTAAACGATGTGTCTTCATCAATATTCCAAATGAAAGGCGGTGGTTCGTTCTAAATGTATAAAAGAGCAAAAGGCGCTCCCTGAAACCTGTGCTTTGCTACCGATAAAACCTACCACTTAAAATGGAAATTTATCTCGCCGAAATTGGGGAAAAATCTTGTAAATATTTGAGGAGCGCGTCTGCGATTGCGGGGCGGAAGTGCGTAATCTAATTTGAGTTGTTGATTTGCATCGATGGTCAGCGTATTTCTGAAGGTTTGTTAACCCATTAACAGTTTAGATTTAATTCAAGACCAGCTAAAAATAATAAAATGATAACAAGAATTTATTATCGGAGCGTCTATTTCTGTATTGTCAACTGATTTAATTTTATGTAAATGACCATTTGTGCTATATAGCGATAATTTTTGCGTGGAAAGGTCACAGTTGTTTATTAGTGGCTTTTAAAGCTTCCAATCTCAAAATTTAAAACAATGAAATGTAAGTATTTGGTCATTTTATAGGTTGATTCTTTAGGCTGGAGGTTTTCCTTGTTACAATCTTCGATACAGTTTGTTGCTATAAAATTTTACAAAATTGTTGCATTTATCACCTCTTCATGAAATAATTATTATAAAATTACTGTCCAATAAGTACAAGGGGCGTTCAAATAATAAATTATAATTTAATATTTATTCAAAAACAAATACAAGGATTCTAATGTATATCATGTCATTTTTCTACTCAGTCTTCTCTTTTAATAAACTGGTGCTATATTTTTGTATTCCACGAAAAAGAGTTCTTTTGGCTGCTGTCACACCCATTCCTTAACAAGTTCGATGACTAGAAACTTGTTTAAGGGTCCAAACAAATAAAAAACTAATGCAGCAAGGTCCGAAATGTATGGTAAATGGGGCAGCAGATTCAAAAATTGAAATGCACCATGCATTTCAAATTTTGAATCGTAGTCAGCGTGTGAATAGTGAAATGGGGTCGAGCATGATCCTGTTAGACATAGCGAACTCGCGTTTTTTTCAAGTTACCCCTACTGATATTTAATGCAGCAGGAATATCCTTCACTGTAATTCGACGATCGTTTCAAATAAGTACATTTTACTCTGTCAGCATTCTCTTCGGTTGGCAACGTTTTTGGACGGCGAGAATGCGGTTCATTCGCGGCTCCTTTGCAGTCACCTTTAAACGCTTTAATCCTTTTGTAAACTCTTACCTCTCATAGTGATTGCGCATCCAACTGTCTTTTAACTCTTACAGAAATTTCTTATAGTTTGATATCTTCGTTGACAAGAAATTTACTAATAATAATACATTGTTCGACGCTTGAATGCACCCCCACTTCACTCATGCTTGCCAATTGAACGAAAATGAATTGTGACGACTGAATGAAGTTGGGACTTGTTGCAGAGCATTAATCAATGTATACAACGTCTGAGCATATCTTTGTCTTTTGGCATGGAATTCAAATTATAATTCATATTTGAACGCTCCTCGTAGCTACACAGGACAGTGTCATCAGTAAATGGATTATTCCGACCATTTATAGTTGATATCTTTTCGGTGCAGACTAAATAATACACTTTTAAGATAGCTCTTAAGTTTTAGGGTTAATGGGCTATATGGTTATTATAACTGCACAGTTCGTTTTAATTTAAAAAATTGAGGGCCCCTGGACTTCACTTAAAATAGTAGTAATTTCATTTGTATAAGTATTATTCTGTTTGAAACTGGTATAACTCGATTTTGTAACATGATTTACAGTGAATTCACATCCGTTGTAATGTGAGGGGTAGTGTTTCCGGCATAAGATATTCGATATCTATTAAATTCTCACTCTCGCGGTTAAGCCATCGCATTTCACCAATACCTAAAATCTTAATTTTCATTCTTAGCATTTCAGTTTGATTGATTTATGAGTCGTATCAGCTTCGAATAAAGACTGACATTTCAAATGTACGTAATATGACGGTATCAGATGAGTCTTCTGACGCGATGCTATTTCCTTACGCTAGTCCTTGGCTAGCTGATGATGCTAACCACTTTAAATGGTTCTTCTGTCTTCAGGGACGAATCTCCTGTCAGGAACAACAAGGTGTGCTTCTTGCAGATACCTCATTAAACCTGCTTGCTCTACTGAAATGTATTTTCTTAAAAGCTGACCGGATAAACCTGATTCCTGTAGCTGTTCCCTGAAGAATTACCCGTTACCATTAAATACGAAACAGAGAAAAACAGAGAACAGATATAATATCCGATGATGTTGTGTTAGCAAGCACGGCAAAGCTAAATAAATCTAGAAAAAACACAGCAGAAATTGTGCCAATATGGTGTTGAAAAATGTCAATGTAAAGTACCTGGCAAGAAAGAGCATCTACAAATTTGAAAAATATAGATTATATACAAATAATGATAATGGACTAGAAAAACCCTTGAAACCTGACAACAAAGAGGAAATAGTTTTGAGCGTGCTCTGAATTAATTAATTCCAGAACAGAGATATTTCGTTAGAACAATGTAGAAGAGCGCCGTAGATAGCAACGGCTAAAACAAGAAAGCATAAGTGGAAATAGGACACAAGCGAAAGAGATATAAACGTCAGATGTAAATAACGATTGCTCTATAAAAAAAGGGCAAAAACATAAAAGGGGAATGTTTAACAGGTAAAGCTTTTACAGTAAACTGTAAAAAGTTTGATGTGTGATGATTCAAATTTATAATTCAACAAAGTCCCACTTTGAACATATGCACTGGTTTAAAGATAACAATCAAAATACGATTGCTATAACATATGGGACTTACAACAAACAACAGAAGGGGAGTGCGAAGAACCCTCTCTCTCTTTCTCTTGGTCTCCAATACATGGATTGCGATGCCATCTGTTTTGCAATTTTTGTCTATTTGCGTTTTCAATTATTTAAGGTATACCGGGTGACAATGAGATCAGCGCCATGTTTCTATCTCGTTTACTTATCAACGGATTTGAATGAATCTTGTTACAAGGATAATATACATAATTTCGAATTGAGATTAGGTATAACCAAAGTGGCCGACTTCCGGTTTCACCGGAAATGTCGTTAACTTTGATTTTTTAAATGGGTTGTTCTGTATATTTTATGTTTTTCGGAATCTATGACTCAAGTTACATACGGGAGTGTTGCCAAATTTGCTTAGGTATTTCCCAAAAATATATTTAAAAGAAATTAATAAAAAAAAATCCGTTTTATATCAAGATACGGTGGTGGATGATGC
Organism: Agriotes lineatus; assembly: GCA_940337035.1. NCBI lineage: Eukaryota > Metazoa > Arthropoda > Insecta > Coleoptera > Elateridae > Agriotes > Agriotes lineatus. Next base: position 7,320 of record CALNHX010008805.1, read on the forward strand.
ATATCGTTAGATTGGTAATTTAATTTTCTATCTAATGGCACGATGGCCCTTGTAGGTGCCATTTAAAAAAAAACTGACTTGTTTATGCCTATGCATAAATTCAAATTTGGCGCCAAGCCCTTGGTGGAAGAAGCGGCACTTGACTTAAGTAGTTTGTACCAGAGGGTTTTGCGCACGTTAAGCGAGAAAGCGCAAGGCAGAATACTTCCGCCCTTGCAGCCGACAGCACTGCGGCTTAGGTGCGAACCTGTATTTGTTATATTGTACATTTGTTTGATACATTAAATATATTCGAAATCATGCATTGCTTCTTATTTTCGGGTGGAACAATTAAGGCTAAGTATTCCAGTGTTCAAGAGCAGTGAAAAGCCAGCGTAAAAACATTTGGTCTTTCTATCCGCATGGTCCTTTGAATTTCGATTTTTCGGCATCGCGTTACCACCAGGAAGCCAAGCAGTAAAATCACGGCTTACAATTTTCAAAAATCACATTGAGCAGGTTGTTGCTTCCGACACCACTTTGGATGATGTTTCTGTGATTGAAGTACAAGATAGGGTTCTTAAAACCAATGCTTTAATTGATGAATTCGAAAGTGTTTAAATGGAACTCGAGTGTTTAGAAGAGGGCGAGGACGAATCACATATGGCAATGCGTGAAAATTTTGACAAGTTATTTTTTATTCGTCCATCGCTAAGGCGAAAACTTTAATTGATAAATTTAACTCTGCAAACAATGGCGTGGGTCAGTCTCTTTCAGCATCTTCAAATAATGATTATGCTTTAAATGCGATAAAATTGCTAACTATCCAACTCCCCTGTTTTGACGGGACATATGAGCGTTGGTTGGAATTTCGTGATACGCTCCAATCGCTAATTCATGAAAATAGTAGTATAAACAATATACAAAAGCTACGTTGTTTGCGAAGTTCCCTAACGTCCACGGCCGCGCAAGTGATTCAATTCCTTGAATTTTCGGTATCAAATTATTTCACTGCATGGGAAATTTTATCTAAAAGGTTTAATAACACACGCTTATTGGTACATAATCACGTGAAAGCTTTATTTAATTTAGAGGTTTTGGTTAAGGTATCCGCTGACAAGATGCGAAAATTAATAGATAACGTGTTAAAGCATTTGCGCTATCTAAGTTTGTTAATCAACCTACTAAAGAATGGTACACTTTAGTTATTTATATCGTATTCTCAAAATTATATAGAGCCACAATCAGGCAGTGGGAGGAACAAAAATGGGACAATTCACTTCTCTCGCTTGAAGATATTTTAAAATTTCTTAGATCGCGTGCCGATCTCCTGGAAACTTTGGAATTACGCCATTCGTACAAAATTTCTGACAAGCTAAAGTTCAATTCGCGGTCGTTTGTCGGTATAAAAGAATGTTGCCTGTCTTGCAACGAAGAGCATTCCCCGTGGGATTGCAGGGCCGCTTTAAAATTATCCGTTCAGGAAAGAATTGACCAGGCAAAGAATACAGAAGCCTGTTTAAATTTTTTAAAGCGGGGTCATTTTAATAGGTCCTGTAAGTACAGTAAATGCAGAAAATGAGGGGCTAAACACCACACTTTGCTTCACCTTGAACGGAATTTTGTTAGGGCTGCCATTGCGGCTACAGAGCCATCCCCAGCCTCCTCAGGCGAAAGTTCAAATATTGCCTTGTCAGCTTTAAACATGGCTAGCGGTCAGGTATTGTTATCTACGGTATGCGTATTGCTTGTTGATTCTACTAGAAAAACCCATCGTATTCGAACCCTTTTGGATAGTGGATCACAATCCAGTTATATAACCTCGCAGCTTTGTTCCACTCTAAAATTAAAGTTGGAAAATACCAAACTGGCTGTTTCTGCATTAAACCATTTGACGTCTTGTTGCCAGAAAAAATGTACTGTTAAAATATTCTCGCAGCGCGGTTTATTTGTAGCACAACTCACTTGTTTTGTTTTGCCAGCGATTACGGGAAATCTTCCTAATTTTTTCGAGGACGTCTCCAAATTGCAAATACTTGCAAACATTACGCTTGCAGATTCCGCACTTAATGAGCCAAGTCCCATTGACCTTTTCATAGGTGCAGATTTGTTTGGAGTTTGATTTTAGTGGGTGAAATTAGACTAGGCGCAAATCAACCCATTTTTTAGAAAACAGCATTAGGTTGGATTATTTCAGGGCCCGTTGGCGAAAATCAACCTACCAGGGTTGCTTATCATTTTAGTAAAGGTTTAGAAACTCAAGTAAGCAAGTTCTGGAAGATTGAGGATTTTCCAATTATTAAATCATGGTCCCAAAAGGAAATTGCAGCGAAAAAACACTTTGTTAAAACCACAAGGCGAGATTAAGACGGTAGATTTATAGTATCAATTCCTTTTAAAGAATCAACCGAAAAATTAGGCTCGTCGATGCAGCAGGCCAAGCGTCGGTTCTTTGCTTTAGAAAGGCGTTTTCATTCTGATCCTTTATTAAAGCAAAGGTACGTTAACTTCATGTCGGAATACCAGGAATTAGGACACATGTCAAAAGTATTTAACATTAACGACAGTAATTGCGAATCATATGTTATGCCTCACCACGGAGTTTTGCGAGAGGACAGCATACTTACAAAACTGCGTGTGGTGTTTAACGGTTCCGCGTTGACGAATACCGCCTATTCAATTAATAATCTTCAGATGGTAGGGCCGGTGATACAGAATGATCTACTTTTGATAATTTTGCGATTTAGGGAATATTCATTTGTTGTTTCGGCCGATATTGAGAAAATGTATAGGCAAATTTTGATTGAACCTTCTCAAATCCCACTACAGCGCTTTCGGTGGAGATCAAATACCGATTCACATTTAAACGCGTACGAATTAAACCCTGTTACCTATGGTACAGCATCAGCATCGTTTGTGGCCATACGTTGTTAATTTAAATTAGCGAACGAATGCGAAGCCGAGTTACCTGATGCAGCAAAAGCTATAAAAATGATTTCTATGGCGATGATTATATATCAGGTAGAGATTCTATAGATTCTGTTATTCATACATGCGAACAGGTCTACAACGTATTGAAGCGCGGTCGCTTCCAACTGCGCAAGCTGGTGTCAAACTCCGCAGGAATACTGAAGTCTCTCGGTCATGCCAATCCATCTAACCAAATTTTAGATATGTGTTTAAGCGACAACACAAAAACATTAGGTATGATTTGGTCCGCTAGGACAGACTCATTGACATATCAAATAAATGACACCTCGGAAAATCAAGCAGTTACGAAGCGTAACCTTTTATCAGCAGTGGCGCAGATATTTGATACCTTAGGTTTGGTTAGTCCATGTGTAGTTATTGCTAAAATTATTATTCAGCAACTTTAGCAGACAAATATATCATGGGATGATTCTGTACCGCCACACCTTCACGTAAAATAGATAAAGTTAAAAGACGAGTTTTTACATTTAAATGAAGTTACCATACCTTGTCACCTTATTTGTAGCAAACCAATAAAAATTGAAATGCACGCTTTTTCTGATGCCTCTGAGGTCGCGGACGGTTGTAGCATCTATGTTCGGTCCACGGATGAACAAAGCAAAGTATTTGCACGTCTTTTGTGTGGGTTGCTTCTCTTAAAAGGATAACGTTACCGCGCCTCGAATTATGTGGGGCATTAATTTTGGAAGATTGGCTAATAGGGTAAAGGAATCTTTAGATTTGAATTTTAATTCTTGCAAATTCTGGTGTGAGTATATACAATTTTAGAATTAACCAAATTTGGAAAATGGCATCACGTTCTCACTAACGATAATCCTGCAGATTTGTTATCACGCGCTGTTAATCCCAAAATTGTGCAGTTATCTAATATTTGGTGGAACGGACTTCAATGGCTGTTAGATTCGGAAAGTGAGTGGCTTACGCTCGCTTTAAAGGCAGAAAATTTACAGGAGATGCGAGCATCCGTCCAATTATTAGTATTAATTAACTCGCCCGCAATTGATATTCCTAGATATTCCAATCTAGATAGGCTAATCTATATTGCCGCGTATTGTTATAGGTTTAAGAGTAATTGTTTAAAAACTCAGGAAGCTCGCGCCCTAGGTCCCATTAACGTAGATGAAAGACAAAATGCGCTTATGCATTTGATTAAAATTTCACAAAATCAAACATTTCACAAATAAATAACAGATTTAAAAAACTGAAAGACGTTACAATCCAAAGGTACAATTTTAAAATTAAATCCATTTGTCGATAATAGGGGCATTCTACGTGTAGGAGGTCGCGGAATTCGGAATTTCCATATGATAAAAAACAACCAATAATTTTACACCGCCATGATTGATTAACAAAATTAGTATTGAAAGCAGAGCACATTAAATTAGATCACGCGGGACCTCAACTTCTATTAACCACTATTCGCGAAAGATTTATGCCTATTTCAGGTCGCAATGCGACCAGAGGTATTGCTCGAGGGTGCTTCCGTTGTTTTCGTGCTAGCCCAAAATCAGTTAATCCCTTTATGGGAAAACTGCCAAAAAATAGGGTTGACGTAACCTTTCCCTTTGCATGCGTGAGTGTTGATTACGGCGGTCCGATTTTGATAAAAAATAGAGCTGGTCGTGGTTGTAAAACCAATAAAAGTTACATTGCGCTTTTTGTCTGCTTTGCTACTAAGGCCGTTCATGTAGAATTCGTAACCGATTTGACAAAGGACTGTTTTATCATGGCATTAAAGCATTTTGTATCACGACGTGGTAAACCAACGCATATTTATTCAGATAACGGCACTAATTTTGTTGGTGCTAATAACGAGTTAAAATCTCTAGGAGCATTTCTTAAAGATACTGAAAGAGACTTTCCTGCATCAATTCAGAACGAAGGACTGCGGTGGCACTTTATTTCAGCTAGTTCCCCTTACTTCGGTGGGTTATGGGAAGCGGGTATCAAGTCAACTAAGCATCATTTGAAGAGAGTAGTTGGTAATACTTTATTAACTTATGAACAGATAAATACTGTGCTTGTTCAAATAGAAGTCATTTTGAATTCCCGACCAATGTCCTCTTTAAGTTTCGATCCTGATGATCTCCTTTCCCTTACTCCGGCTCACTTTTGGGTTGGAGGGTCGCTTGTAGCAAAACCGGATAAATATATAAGGCAGCTGCCTGAGAATCGCCTTTCGCCCTTCTAAAGGCTTCAACAAATAGTGCAAAACTTTTGGGCACCATGGTGTAAAGAATACATATCGGAGCTACAGCAACGCTCTAAGTGGAGGCTTCGAGCACCTTATCTTCAGCCAGGACCATTGCTAGTCGTGAAAGACGACAACACATCCACTCTAAACTGGATCTTGGGACGTGTAGTGGCAGTGCACGCAGGAGCAGATAGTGTCGTGCGCGTCGCAATAATAAAAACTGCCAAGGGCAGCATAAAACGTGCCGTTTCAAAAAGTGTTTTAAATAGCTGCATTAAGATGTTCATACATGAATTGATTATAATCTATACGTATGTGTATTACGTTGAAAGTCATCCTTTCAACGGGGGGGAGTATGTTTATGCCTATGCATAAATTCAAATTTGGCGCCACGCTCTTGATGGAAGAAGCGGCACTTGACTTAAGTAGTTTGTACCAGAGGGTTAGGCGCACTTTAAGCGAGGGAGCACAAGGCAGAACACTTCCGCCCTTGCACCCGACAGCACTGCGGCTTATGTGCAAACTAGTATTTTTTAAGTTGTACATTTGTTTGATGCATTAAATATATTCGAAATAGTGCATTGCTTCTTATTTTGGGTGCAACAATTAAGGGTAAGTGTTCCAGTGCTCAAGAGCAGTGAAAAGCTAGAGTAAAAACATGACTTTTTCTAAAAAAAAACAGGTTTAGCAAATTTTAATCCTTCATGAACGATTTGTTATTGATCAAATTAATAAAATTTATTTTTTCTCCTATTTATGCATTCTTTTAATTCAACTTATTAAAATTGTAACGCAATACAACTGAAAACGATGTGTCAGGTTCAGTTCAAGGTTCTACCCTTGAGATTACGACTGTAATTGCTTGATAAGAATAAACTCGTGGCAGAATGGCGCATATGGAACATTAAACGTTCATTATAGAAACCTTGTAGTGAAGATTAGAATATTGAAGGTCGAGCATTTCAATATAAAAGTCTTTTTTAAACACAGAAGTCCAAGAACAACATGTGTGATACTAGTATTTTTTGAGATTCCCCACATTTTTACAAAGAGTTTGAGGACTTTAATACCTCGCAACCGCTACCTCAACCACCTCGTCAACTCCAGGCTGCAGTCACCATCAACTACACGTGGAAGGTCCTCAACGATCAGTTATGCGAGACCACCGACCTGAGAACACTGCCAACACCAATCGGAGGTCTCCAGGAGATGGAACAGTGGTAGAGCCAGCACGTGAAACTACCCACAATAAGATTTCTAGCGAGATTGTTAGATGGTAACGTGGTTGTTATTAATTATTTCTGGAGTTAATAAATACATATTTACAAATATATGTGTATGTATAAAAAGTGGCTCGACTAGGATTTCAACGTAGGTTTTCCTGCATAAATCCGCAGCGGTATATTGTACCGAATTCCGCAGACCAGGGCGTCTTACCGCTAGACCACCAAACCTTATAAAAATAGTTGGTTTACAAAACTACTACAGGTAAAGTACATATAGGTAACGTAAGTAGAGGCTCAGCTAGCCTAATTCAGATGAATCACTACTACAACTACTATCTAAAATAAATAAAAAAACAGATAAGTTACGCAACCAACTATACACCCACGCCTTAACCGTTAGCTACTTTCTAATATTCAAGAACTTCTTCTGGTCATTGTCTACACCTTTTTTTTCTACAACCACCATATTAAGACCTTCTGGTGATTGCTGACAAAAAAGAAAAACAATTATTACTTTCCTACAACGACCTTCTGGTCACTGTTGACACAAAAAGTACTTCTTTTCCTACAAGAAATTCTTCAGTCACCTTAACTCGCCCCCTAAGGGGATGATTACGTCATGCTTCGGATGGACATGCCATCCAGCGTCACAGTAACCGCCTAATACTACTTATGTATTATTATGGGTTACTACAGTTATTTAGAACACATTTATTCCAATCACGGCCTGCTATAAAAAAATTAAATTAAAAAAATGGAAATGTATCGTATGTAATTTGGGCTGTACATTCCAAAAAACCTAAAATATATAGGGTGCTCTATTTAAAAAAATCACATTTAATGGCACTTCCGGCAAAACCGGAAGTTGACCATTTCAACTATATCTGTCGGTCAACCAGAAATTATGTCTAGTATCCATGTATCAAATTTTATCCAAATCTATTCATAAATAAAGGAGATATAAGCATGGCCCTGGTCTCACTGTAGCGTACGATTTCCTGGTCAGCTTTTCACTTATATGGAGTTTTCACCATTTCTTTGTGTCGCAGTGTGTTTCCTATTAGTCTACCACTTCTTTCTGTTATACGTTTCCAGAGCATCGTGTCCTTTTTCATCATGTGTAATACCTCTTCACTATGAATTCTATTTACTGAGATTATTTTTAGCATTCTTCTATATAATTATAACTCGAACGCTTCCAATCTTTTTTTTCGTCTTAGGGGTGTATTCCAAGTTTCGCATCTATATAGTGCTGCGCTCCATATATGCGATCTTGGAAAACGGTTTATATTCTTCATGGCTTTTTTAGTTGATGTAAATAAGTTCCCTTTCTTATTAATCAAGTTTGCGGATAATATTTGTTCCACTTCCTCCGTCTTTTGTCATTCTGCTGCCCAGGTAACATTAATATGTTATCTTTACTAATTCCTGATCTTCCAAATTTATTCTTGTGTTCAGTTTTCCTCTTTTGCCATACCTAATCACCACAGTTTTGTTTTTATTGGTTGCACTATCAGCGTATACACACGAAATATCTTTGTTTATGAATACATGTAGAGGGAAGTCAAATTTGGCGTCTCCTTTCTTAAATATTGGTTTGATCATTGTAATCTTTCAATAACCAGAAATGGTGTAACTTGTCAACAATAGCAGATATCTGTTTTTAGTTTATCGGCAGCATAGTTGATTAATTAACTGTTAATTATATCTATCTATTTCTCACTTTTTTGTGTCTTTCTGCGGTGCTCCTTCGGCCAAGCTTACTATATATCAGAGGCGTTTATAATATTGTAACCACACTACGTTCATGGATGCGAGTAAGGTGCACTGGACGTCGCGCTGATCATTGTGGTTATTTTGCTGGTCTCGTTGGCGAATTTGCTAAGCATCAATAGATCTATCAGTGCTATTACGTTTTTTGTGAATAAATCAGGAGTGAATAATACCTATAGACTTTAAATTTGGATTCAAGAGGTTACAAAATTCCGAAAAACTCAATCCCAAACGCAAGTTATTCAAGGTCTTTTAAACCAATCTATAAAAGTGCTCTGCAGCGATAAGCCCTTTTTTACTGCAATTGCTGATAGTGTTAGTAAAATTGTGGGAACTAATCTGTAAAAAATGTCTGATTAATAAAGGATTTGCAACAAAAAGGGGACATCTTAAGTTAACAGAATGAAGAAATAATAAAAACTAATAAAAACTTAACACTGAAAGTCGACGATCTTCAAAAATACAGCAGGCGTAATAATTTGCGCATTTTTGGCGTACCTTATCAAAAAGATGAAGATACCGACGTAATTGTGGTTGCGTTGTGCAAGCAAAAATTAAAATTAGATTTGGATGTTAACTGCATTGATCGATCGCATCGTATATGCTGAGATAAAGGAACTGGTCGTTATATTATTGTGAAATTTATTAGTTATCGTGACCGCAATAAGGTATTCACCAGGAAACAGATGCTGAAGGCGACAGGTATAATCATCATTGAGAATCTGACAACATCCAGACTTGCGGTCTACAGAGAGGCACAGGAAAAATTCAAGAATACGAACGTTTGGACTCGTGATGGTATGATTTAAATCAAGACCGATGCAAAAAAATTTATGATCAAAACTGCTGATGATTTATCTAAATTAATAGTTGAGACCGAATTTAAACTGCAAAAATTGGTGAAATAAATTTTTGTCAAGCGTGACACCGGTTTATTTGTATTTTATTTAGTTTGAAGAGTTAACATGTTATACAATTTGTTATTCAACTTAATTTATTAATTATTATAATATAATTCTACTTTAGGTTAAGGGAGACAATCAGATGAGACCCAAATCACTTAACCTTGCCCATGTTAATATCAGATCTCTAATTCCTATTTTTCTAGATTTCACAACTTAATTGTGGATGTAATTGCTTTAACGGAAACCTGACTGAAACCAAATATTCTTGATAAATGCTATTTATATACACAATTACATCTTGCGAATTGATAGAGAGACCAGGAGGTGTTGCGTTATACATTAAAAATAACATAATGTTTTCTTGTATAAAGATGGAGGTGCTGGACCACATAGGCAATTGTGGGTCAGAATTCACTTAGATAAGGAAATATTAGTAGTAGGAGTAATTTATCGTCCGCAGAGAGCATCAGGGTCTCTATTTCTATCTGCACTGGAATCAAGACTAGCTGATATGTTAACCAAAATATTTTGCCTTGGCGATTTTAATATTAACTATTTAGTTTTAGATACTAGTATTTATTTAAATATTAACATGTTTTCAGTTGGAAGATCTTTAGATTTAAAACAAATAATTGATGAACCTACACGTATTACTTCAACTGCTTCTACTCTTATTGATCTAATTATTACTAATGCAATAATGATATCCTAGAGTGTGAGGTTGTCACACGCATCATCTCACTGATCACAGCTTGGTATTTTGTCGATTTCTTTTGGAGCACCCTTATGGATCCGACATTATTAAAGCCTACCGTAGCTTTAAAAATTTTAGTTTTGTTGCATTTTACCAAGATTTGTTTTTCGTTTCTTGGTATCATATTCTTAATATGCCAGATATTGATAGTAAGGTGGAGTTTTTACTACTAAAAGACAGGCTCATTGGGATTATTATAAATGGTTACGTAAACTTACCAATTCAGCAATCAAATCAGAGAAAAAGGCATTCTTAGAATTTACATTACATAATAAAAGTTTCAGAGATGTTTGGGGTAATTTAATAAAAATGAATGTTTATAATTTGTCTAAAAATGCCGTTATTCCACACCTCCAGGATCTCAATAAATTTAATGAGTATTTTGTCGAATCTTGTGATGGTAATATAAACGATAATAATGATTTAATCAAGTGCTACCATAATAATGTAAATAACAACGTATCTGTTAAATTTAAATTTTCTGAGGTCACAGAAGTTGCTACTGCTAAAATTATTAGTAGTACTGAATCTAAATGTTTTGGTTCCGTCAAATTGAATATTGAACTTATAAAGTTGTGCTGTCCCTTTCTGCTACCGTATATTACACACATGAGTGCCTTAATAACTCAGTTTTTCCAATGTCCTGGAAGGAAGTGCGTGTCACTGCACTTCCAAAAATTCAAACCCCAAATGATTATAACGATCTGAGGCCAATCAGCATTTTGCCTGTGTTGGCAAAAGTCTTGGAGAAAATCATTGAATCTCAGTCTGGATTCCGTACTGGCTTTAGCTGTACCACAGCGTTAGCACATATAATTGATAATATTATAACTGCTACTGATCGAAATAATATCACTGTTCTATTTGTACTTGATTACTCCTCGGCCTTTAATATGCTTATTATGATACACTTAAGGACATACTCTGTTTCATAGGTTTTGAAGCTGGTGCTGTTGACTTTATATCTAATTTCTTGAATAACAGAAAGGGTTGTTTTGGAGGGCGCTGTGTCTGATGCCTTAAATGTTGACAGGGGTGTTGCACAGGGATCTATTGTAGGACAGATTTTGTATACTATATATGCATGTAACTTTTACATAGCGATTTAAAATTGCAATTATCACTTTTATGCGGACAACACTCAAATTTATTATTCTTTCTCACTTAGTCAAATGGATATTGCAGTAACTCATATTAATATTTATTTAAAGAGCCTAATAAATATATCCAACAAACATTCGCTTAACATTAGCCCCGCTAAGTCTACAGTTATAATTTTTGGCAAAGATAATTTAAGAAAGAGAGCTCAGGAAAATATAGTTATTAAACTGTGTAATTGTATTTTACAAATACAAGACTGTTTAAAAAACCTCGTCTTCACATGGACGCAAAATTGTGATTTAAAACTGATGTCGATAGCCTCATATGTCTACCTTTTTAACAATTAAAAATTTTATACTCTAGCCATCTTCTTCTTTCTTTCATGGATTAGGCTTCTTGGCCTGTTTCGATTTTTACATGTCCTGCCGTCTTTTCCTAGGTCGACCCTGATATTTCTTGCCTTTTGGTCGATAATTCATTATTTGTTTTGGAATTCTCTTCCCCGCATCCTCCCTAGGTGTTGTTTCCATTTGTTTCTATTTTCTGTCACTTTGTCATTTATGGAAGATATATGTAGTTCATTCCTTATATCTTCATTTCGGAGGTGGTCTAGTTTGGAGCATTCCTTGTAGTAGGGCAGCTTATCATGAAAATGTTGACGCACCGGACAAAAGCACCAATTTTTTCCAGGTGCTAGTTTGGTAGTTAGCTTTAAATTTTTGATAGGAACCAACTCCTCCGTCGGCCATCTTGGAGTTTATAGCGGCCACTTTTAAATATAAGTATATCATCAATATCTCGGCTTCTAAATCACTTAGGATCACACACTTGGTGTCTAAATATACATATTTGGAGTCAGAGAATACAACTACACAATTTTTAAATGTATCAGACTGTATATTAATTTACTAATATATGTACCAATTACAAATAATTCACCAATTAACCTCTATTCAGAACTCCCATACAAAAGATAAGGACAAAAGATAAGGGAAAAATATCATTACATAAGATTGATGTTCCCCTGTTTTCTCAACTGTACATAGTGATGTAGCATAGGGAGAGTGACATGCCAACATTCTTCAGCCATGAGAATTATCATTTTCCGCCTTCACTATCTGACCATGGAAATCTGTATTTCGGAAAGAAGTTTGATGTTATGAACATTCTGGACAAGGATTCCCCAAATGATGCTCTTGATTATGTTGATGTGAAGCTTCTCGATGGGGCCGCTGTTGTGCATATCCTCTTCCCAACTACCAACATCGTCACATTTGTTGATTATGCTGATCACGTATTTATTCCACACACCAATAAACAATTACAAAGCTGCAAACGAGTTGATGCAGTGTGGGACAAATACAATCCGACATGCCTCAAAGAAGCCACTAGAGAAAATCGAGTTAAGGGTGTTAGGAGAAAGTGTGAAGGAAGGAACAAGCTCCCACTTAAGTGGGCAGATTTCTTAAAAGACCCCACCATCAAGCAGGACCTTTTTGCATTCCTTTAAAAAAAATTGGCAAGTGTTGAATGTGTCAAAAACAAGATAATTGTCGTCATATGTGATGCTGAAGTTATTCTCCGAGGAACTGATAGGTCCATGCCACCATGTGACCATGAGGAAGCGGACACTAGGCTGATTATCCATTTACAGGATGCACTTTTGAATGGCTGTAGTAACTGTATGGTGCACACTGTTGACACAGACGTAGTGGTGATCCTCATTGGCAAGTTCCATCACCTGATGACCTTGTGTGCAGATGTGAAGATTTGTGTTGCTTTTGTTACAGGCAAAACATTTACTTATATTAACATCAATGCTATCTACGAGAAGCTGGGTGTAGCGACATCTCAAGCCCTCCTTCTATTCCACAGTTTCACAGGATGTACATAGAACTTGATATTGATAATGAAAATTTTAAACTACTAGAATGCTTCACCGTGATGATAAATACTGTGATTTGGACAATGTGAATAAATCCAGGAAAAAGCTGTTTTGTCAGAAGACTAAGTCAATGGAGAAACTCCAAGGGGGTTACATATCAGGCAGGAGTCTGGTGTACCAGTGAGCACAGTCAACAGCACGCTCCTAATCCAGAAGGCTGGGGCTGAACTCAGTAAGTAGACAATGCATCATGGGTTTCTGTATGGAACATCTTACCTATTGCTTCAAAGGCTTGTACTGAATTGGTTAAATGTAATTGTAACAGTCAAAGAGGGCGCACTGGTAGGTATACTTGCAAAACTGTTGGTTGGAATTTCACTGAACTGTGCCATTTTCAATGTTTGAATACGACATAAGCAATTCATATTAGGCATACTTTCATATAATTCACCATCTTTCATATACGATTTCAATTGTATAAATTTGTTTTATATGTCGTTATCATGTATAACTTGAATTGGTGAATAGTTTGTAAATTGTAGCATATCATTGGCAATATGTGAGTAAACATATAGTCGGCTGCATTTAAATTTCTTTTATTCGAGTGTATACATTTGTTAATTTTCAAAACGGTTATTTGGTGAATTGCTTGTAATTAGTACATATATTAGTGAATAAATTAGTGATGGGCTTATTCGAATGAAAAATAACCCGTTATCCGGTTATTGAAATAACCTATGTAATTCGGTTTTCATTCCAAGTATTCGAATGAAAAATAACCTCATCCTGAAACGTACTACCTGCCGTATCTCAGCGACCTGCGAGTGATCGAAATTCTGTAAATAATACGTCATTCATAACTCATAACCATAAGCAAGGCAGATTGTACTGAAAACACCATTTGGGCGTCTCGCTCTACAGTTTTCTAAATTATTGTAAAGTAAACACTGTCTTTCTCATAAAAATTAACATACATTTTACATACGCTACATGTTTCGGCTTATATATTAAATCATCTTCAGGCTAATGTCAAAAGTGGACAGTAATAAATAAACCCCATTGTGAGAATGGACCAGATCCTGAATGTCTACAGTTTTCTCCCTTGCTTCCTTACCGGCTGAGGCTTGCGGTCGATCCTTCGTCATATGATATAAACATAAATAAATTTTTTGCCGCCGTTAACCCGGCCGATCGATAAACATAAACGTTTTACAGCTGTTTTTTATTGCGATTAGCAAGCAGTCCAGCATATTTCTTTCTTTCTACACTAAATACCTCTTACTTTCCAATACATAACACATAATGTACATATTATGTTTTGGTTATAGATCGGAAGAATGTAGGAGTAATTGAGCTAATGCAGAATAGCGAGTCGTTACTAAGTGTATACAAAGAGCATACTGTAATCTACGACAAATATACCAGAACAGACATATTCTAAGTTGTCAACAAAAAATTTATTTATGTAATGCCTTGGTGCTGTCAATATTTGATTACTGTGACTGTGTCTACGGCCCTAACTTATTAAATTCGGACAAGCTTAGGATACAAAGAATTCAAAATTCGTGTTTAAGGTTAGCTTATGGTATTCGCAAATATCAACATATTTCTCATAAGTTAGCTGAAAGTAAATGGCTAAATATGTCAACCCGTAGATATTTGCACTCAGCCAGCTTATTTCACAAAATAATTTTAACTAAAACCCCTATTTATCTCTATAATACCATTCGTTTTCGAACCGATGTACATAGTCTAAATCTAAGGTTCAAGGGATTACTCACGCCTCCTCAGCATGTCACTGAAACTTTCAAACGTTCTTTTACATATGGAATAGTTAAATTATATAATAACCTTAGATCAGACTTGAAACATTTACCATTACTTCGCTTTAATTTTCTCCTGAAACGAATGCTTCTAAATATATAAGAAAACAGTAATTAAGAAGTTATTAAGTTTCTGTTTATATATGCGTATATGCGTTTCAGATGGTATCACTTTACTTATATATACATATTCATTTATTTATTTTTCTTTTTTTTATGTTTAAAAGTTTACGTTGGAAGTTGTGTACAGGACAGGTTCAGTGGAAGAGCAACGCTCAGGTAACTGAGTAGCTGAACTGCGCCTTTTGCTACTTCTTTTACTATATGCATGTATATATATATAAACATTTATTACTATGTAGCAATAAAGACATTTATTTATTTATTTATTTATTAATTAAAACTCATACAAATACAACAATATATTATCACTAAATATTATATTATTATAAATCGCCAGCAATAGAAAACAATAAAGGTGTATCCAGATATATTTCATTCATATCAACAATTACTTATTGCACAAACTCCTTAGAAATTAAATAAAAATCATTTATACAATTATTATAATTAACGATTAACTGAGTTCCTCTGCTATCTGCAAGTTACGATGCCGATGCAGATGACGCTTAACCGCGTAACCGGCAAACCGGCGAAATCGAAACGAATCGAGAACCAAAATTTATTCGAATGATTATTCAAATAACCATTCGGTTATTAATATCATTCGAATGCAAATAATTCGGTTATGAAAATTGTCCGGTAATGCCCATCACTAGAATAAATACACAGTGGGTAAAAAAACCGGGACAGATTTTATAGCCTCCTAAGTCATTCCTATTTTCAAATGACTATTGTATCATCGAAAAGCTCAATGTTTATAGATGGAAGTGAAGCACTTTTACTACAAAGTGACTATGCTAATTCCTAGTTGTGCGTGGTTAAACAAAGTTATACAAACAAGTCTGTTGAAAATACGAGCACTTAAATATTGTACAGGTTTTTTTTGTCCACTGTGTATACAGTCTGATACATTTACAAATTGTGTAGTTGTATTCCCTGACCCCAAATATGTATATTTTGACATCACATTTAGAAGCCGAGATATTGATAATATACTTATATTTCAAAATGGCCGCTATAAAATCCAAGATCGCCGACGGAGGAGTTGGTTCCTATCAAAAATTGAAAGCTAAGTAATGCGGTGCTTTTGTCCGGTGTGTTCACATTATCTCGAAATTCGACTTTAAGCTGCCCTACTACTGATTCGTCTTAGAAACGTCATCTGTGAGGCTTGTATTTTTGAATTGTGTTTTTGGGAGGGAGTCCAGTTTTCGTTTGCATACATAAGAGTGGGTACGGCCATGGTTTTATTCAGTTTCAGTTTTGTTTCTTTTCTTGTGGAGTTCTTTAGTGTTTTGTGTATTGTTCCACAAATATGTTGGAATTTACTTGGTTTATTGTATACGCTTTTTTCCGCTTGGAAGCTCACGTTACAGCCAAGATAATTGAAACACGATACTTGTTCAATCAATTGGTTTTCTATTACTATTTTGCTCCGTTTTATTTCCTTCCCTTTGAATGCCAAAACTTTTGTTTTGTCAATAGAGATGTATAGATTATATTCCTTTTATATATTGCTCTTTGTTCTTTTCGCTGTATTATTGCGAAGTCATCTGCAACTAGTAAGGCATTAACATATGTGTTTTCATTGATTCTTATTCTTGGGTTAGTGTTTGTTTTCCATTTGCGAATTAAGTCGTCTATATAAATATTGAATAGAGTGCGTGATAATCCGCACCCTTATCGCAATCCTTTGTTTGCGTCTATTGCTTCTGTAACGTGAGTTCCTGTATATATTTTGAATGTGATGTGATATACACTTTTGACGACCTTTATGATGTGTTTGGGGTATCCTCTAGTTTCCATTATATGGTATAGTTTGTTCCGGTTAACGCTATCGAAAGCCTTTACGAAATCTATGAAAGCTATATGCGTATCTATGTTAAATTCTCTGTGTTTTTCTATGATTTATTTTATTGTGAAGATATTATCGCTACACGATCAGCCTTTTCTGAATTCATTTTGTCCTCTGACAGCAGACTTTCTGATGTTTTATATTCTTTTATTTAATATGTTTGTATAGATTTTATATCTACTGTTGAGAAGAATTTTACCTCAATAGTTTTCGCAATTACTACGGTTGCCGTTTTTGAATAAATATATGACTTGGGCCGATTTCCATGATGACGGTATTGTTTGTTTTTGCCAGCATTTGTATATTGCATGTAGGAGTCTAAGACTCTAGCCGTAATTTTTTAAATACTCACTTAAAAACAATTCTTTGGGCCTCAATGGTTCCGTCACAGTTTAGTTATTGTGATACTGTGTATGGCCCTT
This sequence comes from Agriotes lineatus, assembly GCA_940337035.1. NCBI lineage: Eukaryota > Metazoa > Arthropoda > Insecta > Coleoptera > Elateridae > Agriotes > Agriotes lineatus. Next base: position 24,351 of record CALNHX010008805.1, read on the forward strand.
GTCTGGATTCATATGATGCCATGAGGATCCACAGAGTACAGAACCCTTCTCTTTGCTTAATTTTTGGCATTATAAAATACCACCATATATCGCATAAGTTACTTGAGGCCGGTTGGGTGAATATGAGTACAATAAGGCTGTTGCATAGGGCGTGTTTCTATCACAAAATTATGTAAAGGACACCTCCATATTTATATAATAAAATCAGTTTCCGTACAGATGTTCATCGTCTAAATTTACGAAACCTAGGCTTAAATGTCTATCCCCTCCTTCAGCTCTACGTTTTGTAAACGGTCTTTTAGTTATAATTTTGCAAAGTCTAGGAATAGTATTAAAAATGTGGAATTAATACAGTTACTCCTGAATTATTTAAAAGACAATTTAAACAGCTTATTATGAACAGTTAGGGTTTATGTGATTGGTCTCGGATGGGTCTCTCTACTAGTTTTCTATTTTTTCTTTTTTCTTTTCTTATTAGTTATTATCAACAGTTAGTCATCAATTATTAACTGTTTATAGATTTTGCAGCTAATTTAATTATTTATACATTAAATATTTTTGTAACTTTTACCGTACTGAGGGAAGAACAGGGTCTTTCTGTCCCGTCACCTTTTGATTATATATCAATGAAGCATATTATTATTATTATTATATCAGTGGATATGCTTTTAAGTGGGCTGCAGTTTGTCATCTCCATTTAAGCATTGAATGATTTTCTAAGTCCATTTTTCGTTAATATTCTTACTTTCGGGGAGTTCCTTGCTATATTGTGTTAGCCAATTTTAAAAGGTTTCTAGGTTTCTCTTGTATTACCTTTACCTTTTATTTCTGTTCTAATATTAGTTGTATTTTGGTTTTCACACTTTTTGCAAGAATTTTTATTTTTTCTCTAAATGGTAATGTGGCAATGATTTGTATTGACATAAACTCCTCTATATACCTTTTGTAATAAAATCGTTTTATTTACTCAAAATTAAGTAATGCGCTGAGTGTATTTTCAACAGAACAACCGCTTTGTAAATTATTTTGCTATTGATAGTAACTGGCTATATTGTGATGTTATTTCAACTCATAATAATTCGTTGAAAGCTACCACCGTCTACCCAGCTCTAGCTGGAAGGATCATGATCTTCTTAGCCTTCTGGGTTTATCCGAAGCCCCTAGTCTGAAATCTAGACCTATCCGCAGAAAGCGTTCAAAACCATAAGAGGCTTGAGTCTCGAAACGCATCTAGAAAACCTTCTAAAAACATCTGGCCGAACTCCAAATATATCCGTATTTGTGTGGCCTGTTGATTTCAACACCTTTTTACGATCCCCAGAATAACTCTGAAACTGAATCTCGTGGTTTGTTGAATTCAACACCTGAGGTTCAGCTACTCTTCTCTGCGTTCTTTTGGGTCAGTATTCCAACACTGGACCGCAGAAATGACAATAATACGCTTCTAGAAAGGCCGCGACAAACATGCAGATTTATGTGTGATAACGGCCCACCAGTTATTTTACCGTTAGAATTAATTAAGGGTAAGACTTATCAATAGATATAGACGACCAAGATCCAGATAAGTTGTGGAAAGTATTAAAAGAATGTATACTTCACGTAGTGGAAACCAACAATGCAGAAGAGACAAACATGAACACTTTCACGGTATCTGTAAACAAATTCAAGAAAACGCAGCAAAATATAACTAAAAAGACTTTTTCTTAAAAATACGACAGATCACCAGAAAATTCAAACCACGCACTTGGTCAATTGAAAACACAAATGGTAATATCGTATCTGAAATTGATTGTGTGATGGAAGTATGGAGGGAATACTGTGAAACGCTTTATAATGACAAACCTACCCTAATTAGAACACAAGACTACGACGAAGAACCCAATATCTTACTTCATGAAGTTGAAGCTGCTATTAAAAAGCTGGGAACTGGTAAAGCGGCGGGCATCGACACTGTGACAGCCGAAATTTTAAAATCAATTGGAGACTATGGCATCAGCATATTACACCAAATATGTCAACAAATTTGAAATACGAGAAAATGGCCTGAAGAATGGACAACATCCATAATAATACCACTCCACAAGAAAAGGAGTACAACCAAGTGCGATAACTTTCGCCTCATAGCAGTAATCCCGCATGTAAGCAAGGCGATGCTGTACATACTCCAAGCAAGAATCAGCGCATATGTCTCATGGCAAATTGCCCCAGAACAGGCCGGATTTGTAAAGGGTCGTGGTGCTCGTGAACAGATCTTAAATGTACGACAAATAATAGAAAAGTCGAGGGAGTACTACGTGCCGCTTTACTTGTGCTTTGTGGATTACGCTAAAGCGTTCGATAATATTAAATGGGATCGACTATGGACAATTTTGCAAGAAATGGGCGTTCCAAAACATTTAATATACATCATTCACCAGCTTTACACAAACAGTACAGCAACAGTAAAAGTTGATCACCATCTGTCAAGAAAGTGTAAAATTCGAAAAGGGGTACGACAGGGCTGTGTATTGTCTCCATTACTGTATAATATATATAGCGAATATGTCATGCGTTTAGTTTTAGAAAACTGGAATGGCGGCGCCAATATTAACGGGCGTAAAATATCGAATCTACGGTTCGCAGATGATACCCTACTCATGGCTGAATCAGAAACTGAACTTCAAAACCTACTCACAAACTTGGAAGAAGTAAGCCAAAGTTATGGTCTCAGTATTAATTACACCAAAACAAAAATTATGGTAATAGATAGAGCCAACAACAATAGACCAGAATTACAACAAATTGGAAGATGTGAAGTAGTAGACAGGTTTATATATCTTGGAGCCAATATTAACAACAACGGAAATTGCGAACAAGAAATAAAGCGACGCATACAAATGACAAAGGCTGCAATGACACAGTTGACTACCTTATGGAGAGACAACAGCATAACAAAACGAACAAAGATCATGATTGTCAATTCACTAGTGTTCCCTATTTTCATGTATGCTTCGGAAACGTGGACATTACGTGCGGCGGACCGGAAAAGAATAGACGCCCTCGAAATGTGGATTTGGAGACGAATGCTTAGAGTGTCTTGGACCGAAAGACGAACAAACGCATCAGTATTGCAAGAAATACAACCACCCCAAAGATTAAGTAGTATTATACTAAGTCGCATACTGAAATTCTTTGGGCATATAACACGGAATGACAACAGTATGGAAAAACTTGTAGTACAGGGCAAAGTAGAAGGCAAAAGAAGAAGAGGAAGATCGCCACAGAGATGGATAGACGCTACTAAGCTATTGGAAACCAATTTTGAGGGAACTGTCAGAACAACAGAGAACAGGGAAAGATGGCGTAATGCAATAAGAAGAGCGACAAAATAATAATTATACATCGGATTATGCATCACCACGCATCTGACAAGATGCAAAGGACTAAGGAGGATAACCTCGTAAATGTTAGTTCAACTGATTTTCCATACTGACATAATGACAAAAAGAATATATATATCAAATGCTTATTTTTATATGTGCACAGCCCACAGAGAACATTGGTGCCTTTTCCGTGCAATTCTCCTACTGTGTTTAAAAATAAGTAAAATAGCTTTTATAGAATTGTATTACCATTTCAAATAGAATATTGCATGTCAGACGTAAAGCTAAAGTATTAAATGATGTTTGAAATATTTACAAAAAGTCGATTTTGCTAAGAGTATTTTAACAGCCACTTATTTTAAGACAAAGAATGCGCACCTAACTTTATAATTCAAGAAAAAATGTGCAGAGTTTTGTTCAATATTAACCCTTCAACACATCACCCTCTCAAACACGACGGCATAAGTACAATTTTCATATTTAAATCTATGCATTATAGGAAATATTTTTACAAAAATTCTTAAATTATTAGTATTGTTACATGTTTTCCACAGAAAGCAATCTGCTAGAAATGAGGTGGTCCTACCCCATTTTTCAATTTTTGAAAAAATTTTTAGACAATCCTTAACAAGCTCCACTGAAGAACAAGAATTCGCAACACAGCAACACTTCCTTTTTTGTAGTTGTTCCTTTCTACGATTTCTGCTAAGGATAATAGTAATTTGTACAACTAGTTTTGAAAGTCATACTTTTTTTCATGAATTTGCATTTTGATATCGAGGGCAAAGCCCGAGTTAATCAAGCAAATGAATGAAAAAAAGGACTTTCAAAACGTGTTGTACACGTAGTTTTTTACATAGTGATCTCCTGGTCGAAATTTAGTCGAATAGGACTTCAGAATTGACAACTGTCAAATTTCCATTTCAATAAAATATTTAATTAAAAAAAGTGTACCTTTTTCACGATTTTTGCGTTAAAAAAAGTGGAACTTTGAATACCGTTTTTCGTTAAAAAAAGACGACTAACACGATCACTATGCAAAAATAATTATTTACCACATCAAGATCAACAAGCTTTGTTAAATAATTTTTCAGAAACAATGGGAACAGGACAATCTTCTCTTTTGAGTAAAAAGTGTATAATCAAATACTTGTCAATATTAAATACCCAGCAAATAAATGTGAAGAGACATTACGATTTTGACTTTGCTTGGTATGAATGGAAAGTAGTTTTATTAGTTCCAAAGAATTTTGTTGTAAACAAATAGATCGGTTCTAAATAGTTGTCATTAGGACTGTTGTAAGAAATAACTAGACATTTTACATTCTTTGGCGAAAAGTCAGCACATTTAAATATTTAATATTCTTGTAGTCGTCACCCATTATTCCTACTCAGTCACTTCGTTATATCAGTTTTCATTGCATGATGTAATGAACACTTTGTATTCTATTATTTCACTGCTATTTAACGAAGCTTCTCAAACGCAACATCGTCTATATGTATAAACTTGTGTCGCAAAGATATTTAAAGATAGTACCGTTGCAATAAGAATTGATAAATTTAAATTGGTGTATTTAAATAACAGCAGAAAACAAATTTTTGAAACAAAGTAGTGTGCACACTATTAATGTAACTTACAATTTCAAGAATTCGTCACCTGTAATTTAACTGTCACAAACTTGTTATGCTTTACATTTCTTTTGTTAACCTTTCAAGTTACTGGACGGCAGATTTAAATTAACTAAATAAAACATTAAGAAAAAGCAAAATACATACATAGCTGTCGTCATGAATATTCAAGATGATGAATATTATCAATTTGGCACTAAATCCTGCAAATTAAACTCGTTGTACACTAGAAGCAAATTTATATCGTGCAAGGAAAATTTTACCAGGACCAACAAAATATGAAAAGAAGTTAGTGTATGGGAAGAGGTTAGTAAGAAATATTTTGTTGCAGGCCAAGGATTCAAAAAGTGCAATTGTTTGAAAATATGTTTCACGAAAAAGTGCTTGTGCAAATTCTCTTTTATGTTGCAACAAGTTACCTTGAGCAAATGCACAGGTAATTTATAACCAAAAATAAGTTAAATTTATTGTAGCTAATTAAATAAAAACTAGTGGGACCCGTTGGAAATTATTTTGCATGTTACAAAACTGTGGAAAATTTTTAACGTGTGTGGTCAAAACTACGCATACCTGACAGTGCTACATATAATTGACATTGGTTAAATACTGGTTGTGGCAAACATATTCTCACTTTATCAAGAGTATCTCCTCGTAATTTATTAATTGTCATTGCAAATGCTCGGCACATAGGAAATTGTCTTCATCGAAAGCAAAATGGTAATGTAATATCAGGTGTTAAATCTAGACGCGGTAATAATACTCTTTTGCATATGACTTACCTATTTAAGACTTGCTAATCTATGCAGTTCGTATATAAATTGCCTACCATTAAACTTATCCCATTTATTAAACCAGTAGGCACACTTAAATTTCCCAAGAAAATTACAATTGCCTTTATTTTTATTGTTAGGCAATATGGACGTATTCCACTGAAATTTAAAGAATCTATAAATTCCGTAGGAAACTATAAAATAATGTTGTCGTCATTATCTGATACAATTGTATTGAGATACAAAGTTGGGTAATGAAGCCATTACATAACTGAATTGTGTAATGAGCTTCATTACCTAACGGAAATAGTGTCAAATGAGTGACGTAATGAGTTACTTATCCCACTGGAGTAGATAAATAAAATTAAGTGTCATTTTCACAAAATCTCATTTTACACGTTTAAAATTCGCATAACCAAGATTTGAAACGATATATAAGTCGTTCAAACGAAAAAATGATGCCCTATTGGAAATTCTCTGAAATTCCGTTTAACCGAAATTAATAGTTTCAGCTATACCTACCCCAGGGAACAAATAGAGTAGAATATGCAACCCAAATGACATATTAAAAACCTGGTTAAATCAGTATTTAGTACTTTAATAATAATAATAAATTGGTTGTGCTTGAATTGAAAATGTGGTGATAGAGTTGCTCTGTAAAAACTGTAAAATTCAAGGAAAGTAAAAAGAATTAAAAAGTATTCTGTTGAGAAAGGGATAAAGAAAGGTACAAATATACACTGAGGATAATAATTGAGGAACTAAACAAATAAAAACTAAGAATAGTTAAGTTTTTCAATTTAAATACCTAATGTAATAAAGTTTTAATAAAATCAGAAGCACAGATAAAAGTCAAGGTCCGACGGGTCTGAAACTTTCTACGCAAGTGACAAACCAAACGATTTTTTCAAAATTCTAGGAAAATTTCGATAAGCAGCGGGAAAAATATAATAAGATAACTCGGAATGTATCGTCTATTAACATTTTCGGCAGGCAACAAGCCGCGACTTCGTCTTGGCTTGTACTTGCCCACCTCAAATGTTAATAGGTCCTTACATTCCTTGTTACTTAAATAGCTATAATTGTAAAAGCGCCACTCTCCCAGAACTTTTTAAAAAACCTATTGAAACGCTTATCATTTAAAGCTATCTTAGCTGAATAGGTTTCAGCGCCATGTCTAGTCAATTTCTTTCTAATTTGCTTAATCGGCCTATGCAATCTTTTATTGCATTTTCTGAAATAATTTCTATACAAATACGGGTTTTAATATAGACTTTTTGGGTTCACTTTAAATCTTATCAATGCAGTGATATTTTTATAATAACAATTTAAATGCTGAGTATATAATAATAATAATAATAATAGATCTTTATTGAACAAAAGAATATACATTTGCCCAACAGGCGAAGTATCGGGAAACCGTTTTTCAACCCTGCCTATAACAAAATAAATTGTCAATAACGCACAAAAATTCATTAAAAAAGGTGCTAATATAAAATATAAAAATAAAAAAACAAAATATAAAGGTAAATGGCTAAATGCAGTCAATGCAGTTGAAAGTGGTGAAGTAGATTATTTACAAACGCCAGATATATTTAATTACCGACCAACTTAATAACATAAAATAGAAAATAACGTAAAAATAGCGTAGATACAAAAAGTAAACTTAATGAATAAATTAAAATGTCTACATTCCCTAATGAAAAAAATAAACAAAAACAAACTAAAAATCATACTATGCAAGATGTCTATTTAACAAAAGTGACTTTACTTGCTTCCTAAACAAGTTTATGCTATCACAATCTTTAAATACAGTTCTCAATCTCAATATGGATATTAACTTGAAGCTAAACTGTACGAATACATCCAAATCCGTTCGCATTTATGAATAAAGTCCAATTTGTTTATTACTGCTGATTTTCATTCTATTTCAATCCCTGGAATTGTAATTAATTAGAATCATTAAAGCCTTGATTCTAGAATTTTACTTCTGGCATTTTTAAGATTTTGATTTTGTGCGAGAGAAGCCCTCAACAGTAAAGATTTTTTTTGGTGTTGCCATATTGTTGCTAGATAAAAATAAAACTGATATAAAATACACCTATCTTGTTTACATTTTTAGTATACTTTAGAGGACAGGGTCGGCTTTAAATAAAATTGATCGAACATGGAAGGAAATGGTCGAAACTCAACACTTATGAATAAATTAATAAAAATGGAGAATCAAATGAATGATACAAACTCTATAATCGGAGAACAAAGAGTACAAACAAAAAAAATTAAAAGATACTATAAAACAACAGGATATAAAAATATAGTCACTAAAGAAGGGAACAAGAAAAAGGAACTTAATGATTTTCGATATACAAGAAGAGAGAGAGAGAGACCGCAGAAAAATGAAGTTATGGATATAATCAAAATGGGAATAAGAACAGTGGAGTACGAAATAGATAATATAAAACGAGTAGGAATTGAAAAATCAAATGAAAACAGACCAGTGAGAGTAGAGCTGACAACTACAGTTACAAAGGTAGAAATAATGAGAAACGTATAAAAACTTAAAGGCACAGAAATATGGATTCAAGAAGGTCTAGACAAAAAACAAGGGAAACAAGGAAAATATTTATATCATATATGATAGAGGCCAGAAAGAAAAGAAACAGAGCATTTTTTTGTGGACGATAATTTAATTATTAACGAGGAGAAATAGAACTACGAAGAATTGGTAGAAACGGAAGAAGAGATAAAAGAAGAAGATAAGAAAAAGAAGAATGAGAAAAAAAAGGCTAAAATCAGATCAAGATCTACAGATGAAGAGACAAAAAGATCCTCCAAAGAAACATTAAAAAAGGGCCTAGAGAAAAACATAAAACGATACCAACAACATGGGTAAAAAAACTGACAAAAACAACAAGCCGCGCAGAAATACAGGAAAAGAAAAAGACTACATAGAAAAGTTAATCATAGGAACATGGAATATAACGTCGCTCACAGGAAAAGAAATGGAATTAGTAGATGAAATGGAAAAATGGAAGATACAAATAATGGGAATAAGTGAAACGAAGAAGGTAGAGAAGAGAGACAAAAGCAGAAATAGCAACTATAACTTATACTACTTAGGGGTCCAACAAAGATCTAGAGTAAAGGAGGGAGTAGGAATAGTAGTAAGAGGAGAAATAGACAAACATTTAACAGAATATGAACTAAAATCACCAAGAATAATAGGTATAAAAATTTAAATAGTAGATATATTCTATAAAGATTTACAACAGGTAACAGATGAAACAAAAGAGAAAAATTATAGAATAACTAACTGTTACCCGCGACTTCGTTTGCGCGAGGTTCGTTATTTGTGTATTAAATAATTACTAATTATTTTCTGTCATCCCACCCCATCCCATCCTATCCCCAACCCGTCCCCCTCCCTTTCTCCGTCCCCGTCTCCGTACCGTTCCATCCCGTCCCCTCTCCTTTCATCCCATCCCTTCCCTTACCTTTCCATTCCGTCTCTTCCCGTCCCGTCCCTTCCCTTCCCGTCCAATCCCGTCACGTGCCTTCCCTTTCCGTCCCATCCCGTCCCTTCCTGTCCCGTCCCATCCCCTAACCTTCCATCACAACCCCTCCCTTTCCGTCCCATTCCGTCCTGCCCCATCCCGTCTCGTCCCTTTCCGTCCTGTCCCGTCGCGTCCCGTTCCGTCCCTTCCCGTCCAGTCCCGCCCCGTCTAGTCCCGTCCCGTCCCATCCTGTCCCTTTCCCTCCCCTTCCATCCCACCCCTTCCCTTCCCTTTCCGTCCCGTCCCGTTCCGTCCCGCCCCGTCCCGTCTCGTTCCGTCCCGTCCTTTCCCGTCCAGTCCAGCCCCGTCCCGTCCCGTCCCGTCTCTTCCCGTCCCGTCCCGCCTCGTCCAGTCCTGTCCCTTCCCTTATGTCATGTCCACCGTCTTGGACTTAAAAATAAATGTCATTTTTGCAATCAACGTCCCAAAAAACCTCAATAACGACACCCATATCGTATTTTAGGCTCATTTACCCCACGAAATACGTGTTTGCTTATTTGTTTTTAGGAGTACTCCTACGAAGTTTCAAGCCTTAATGTCTATTTAATATTATTTCCCCATACAAAATTGAAACCCCCATTTTACCCCTTTAGGGGTTGAATTTCGAAATATCCTTCCTAAGTCCTAGTATACATCATAAAGGGAATCTCTGTGCAAAATTTCAGCTTTCTAGGTTCAAGGGTTTGGGCTGGGCGTTGATGAGTGAGTGAGTGAGTCAGCGAGTGAGTCAGGACTTTCAGTTTTATATACAGTGAATTTATTTTAATGGTTTACATAGCAGTTTCATTTCTATGCCAGCATTTAATTATACAGGTCACTTCCATAGTTACCAATGAAATCAATAGATTAGAGCGTTTATTTTACGAGTTAACATCTGATTTTGAATTAGCTACTTGCTAATAAGAAACTTTAATTTTGTTACCGGAATGTAGGTATGCAACTAAAAAGTAGATACGTAGGAACAACTTGTGTGTTGTATCTTTTCTGCAGTGGTATACAGTAGAATAACTTTTAATTGTCTTTTTGGCAAATAATAATTCCTATGTTAACTCGTAAAATACATGCTTTAATCTATTGGTCTCGTTTGTAATTGTGGAAATGACCTGTATGATTAAATGGTGGCATAGAAACGAAACGCTTATGTTAACTATTAAAATAAATTCCCTGTATATAGATGATAATAGGTGACTGGAACGCCAGAATAGGGAACGATATAAATGCAAGAATGGGAACAATAGGCATATAAGGCGAAAAGAAAAGAATAGAAATGAAAAGAAAACGATGGAATCTTCCAAAAATTTTAGTTTTAAGGAGAGATACTAATCAGAAACTAAATCCAGATATAGGATGGTGGATTTAATATTTTAATCATTCAAAACTCACTTCGTTTATTTTTTGCACTGAACTCTGACTTGTGAGCCGAAGCGGTATCCCACATAAACATCACACCTTTGAAGAATTTACCTCGTCCTTCTCTACTATTTTACTTTGTAATTTGGTTAGCAAGAGCGGTAGTACTCTTTCGCTATCGCTTTATCCTTATCCAGGTAATCTGTGATAATTGTTTCCTGCATATCCCAAAAAAACAGATGCAAGAACTTTACCTGTAGAATTTGGGACTTAAAACCTCCTCGGACGAGGGTACCCACTCCATTGACTATTGTTCGATTTATGAATCCAGGTTATTCCCATAGTATAATGGTATTCAAAATACACGGTGCCATGTCAAATTTAAACTTATTTCTATAGGTAGTTTTTGAGTTGTGAAAAAACCAAAGATAAAAATCCTACTTCTCGAGAGTAGTTCTCTCGTCTCAGCATCCCCATGTAAGCATAGATATATTTCTAAAACACAATATAAAGAAACACACTAGTTTTACTAAATGTAAATGCATAAATTACATTTTAGTAAGATAAAATAATAGTTTCCTTCAACGTAGATTACGTTGTGTACGGACAATTTTTTCTTCTCATATTTCTTCATTGGTTGATCTGCTTGGGTTTTGTATACCTATGTAACTCACGCATCTCCAGTTCATTGCAGCATGCGTTCCGCCATATCTGTTACCTGGGGTTTTCTTCGTATAACTTCATTTGGCATTTGGCATTCTTTTCATTACCGGCTGGTATATTCTCAGTCGGATTGTTTTCGTTAATGTAGTGGTTTTCATGGCGTGGGTCATTGTAGGGAGCACACATGCCTCGTATACCTTCTTCTTTCGATTTGTGCGTATTTGGACGTTTATGTAGGTCAGTTTTCCAAATGCAGTCTAACATAATTCGATTCGCCTTCTGATTTTCGTTGTTTGATTCTCTTTTCATATTTCCATGTTTTATCCTAATTATATATATCCGTGCAGTGTTTCCGGTCTATGTTTGTGTATGGTGACTTAAATGAATTCTGGACTCATGACCGTTGTTTTGTGGAAATGTATCTTTAACCTAAACGTTTTTGATACTTTGTGTAGTTCTTCCATCATTATTTTCAAATCCTTTGCATCACTGCTTGAGAACATTATCGCCGGTACATCGGAGATAGTTCAGATGTTTTCCATCAATGTTCACACCCATTGAATCCCATGATGAGGTCTTAAAAAGAGACAAGAATGGAGAGCTTCGGCGAGGTTGTATTTCCTTGTCCGACTCCTAGTCTTAGGTGAACCTTGTTTGTAAACACACCCTAATCCAGTTTTATGTGAATTGTTGCATGTTTGTATATGTACTGGATAATATTTGAATACCTGTAGCCTTTTCTCGTCTATTCTCTTATAACTGTTGAGATATCACAAGAGGCGAAAGTCTTATGCTTGTGATAATCTCTAAACTGTTAGGTGTTGGTTACTTTTCCTTGTGAGGTAGACTTCTATACACACTATCTTAAGGTTTGGTTGGCAGAGATGGTAAAGGTGATCACTGTCTTTTTTATAAGAAAGATAAACATTTAGAAGCATTTTTAAGGTTGATTAGATTCTTACCCCTTAGTTTTCTAAAGTTGCTCATTTTCAGAGTGGGATTTGCTTTTATTCTGTGGGGCAGATTGGCTTTTAGTTTTCATGTTATAATGTCTTTAATACTCTTGCTTCGAGTATTGAGGTTGGATGAGTCAGCCGCTCAACGCTACGACGTATTCTCGACAAAGTATAACAATAACAAGTTTAATACAGCCAATATAATTATAGCAGCAAGCAATTAATGCCCCAAAAGGATCCCGTGATAATTAGCGTTCAACAGGACCTGCTAACTTAACTCCGGAGGAGAGAGTGGATTCATCATAACCTTATAATTCTCTAATACCACGAGCCACCAACTTTAATATATATTCAATTACTTGCAGATCCAAAGTTGGAAGATCTTAGATATTAGGGTATCTGTACTTATATTGGAAGGCTGATCTCAGATTATCTTTACTAGACGCTGTCTCATTGATAAGAAAATTTATCTGTTGGTTTCATTAATACAATAATGTGTTGTCATCAATAGAACACTCTCCTGTTATCTTATATACACATGTATGCATCATTCTTCTATCAGTAATAGGTTGGTTGAACCGATTATGCTATACATATGGACCAAGTCAATAATATTACCGTTGTGTAATCATACTACGTCTACAACAAGATTACAACGGTTCCTTCGGCCACTGCATGCGATATATGTGTTATGCTGTAAAAATTCTACCCAGCAGTTTGACATATGTTATCGCGGTTGCAATAAGTTCAATAATTTTGCTTATCTGCAGGCTCAGGCGAACGACTCTCAGTCTCCTCACAAGTCCAACTGAGCTTGTTTCACCACTCCTGGACCCCACAACAGAAAAGGCGACATGACTCACCAGATTTATAAATTCAAAAAGGGATGAACATTCCATGCATCTAAAACGATATGACCTTAAGGCACGTAGTCAAAAAGCTTTCAATTAACAACCCCAAATTAACAGCTACAAATAAACAGTCGTAAAATAACGTAGCCAGTTTCTCAGTGTTCGGTTAAATAGTGGCTGCTAGTTCTGCTCCCAATGGGGTCCCTTAATTACCTAGTTCGACTGTAAAGGAAATTCGAATACGTAAGTTCCACATACTATGATTTGTAAAAGACGTGTAACTCCCCGAAATATAAACCAGAACGTTCCCATTTTTGTCCTCTAAGGCAGCGTATCTCGGTTAATATGTATAGTGAATATTATTGAGATCATTGGGAGGTAGTAATATCAAACATTGTCATATTTCCTTCCGGGCTGAATCCCCAAATTCTATTTTTTTTGTTTACGATCAATTCTCGTTTCCTTGGACAATAAAAACAATGAAATTGACGGGTCGGTGAACACGATGTTAAAAAAGAAGGGAATAATGTGTCACGCACTAATAAAAGAGAACAAATGTAAAGATTTACCTTAAATTTACGATTTTTCGACCCCTGCGATGCTGGTTAGTTCCATTACTGCATCGTTGGCGATACCACAGATACCGTCAGTTATCTATGACTTCTCTAAACCACAACTGCTAAACGTGACACATCGCCTAATCTAAGCGTAAGCTATATTTTCGTCGACTTTTAAGCCCCTTATACTGCTTCAGCTTAATAGTACCATACGATTACGTATATCGTATATGTATGTATTGTATTATCGATAACCTCATTTTACCTTGTGGTGTAGAGGACGTATATCTTTAGAGGGAAATGTCAACAATAGAGCTATAGAATCAGCGAAAGAGATAAATACGCCTACTAAATAGCCATCGTCACGTAACAGATGTTGTGGCCTTGTCATTGTGGTTGGAAATTGGAGTGAGTGATTGTGGAAGGGTTGTCTTCTATTAAGGGGCACACGCCAGTCTGGTCACCAACACGCCTTGACCACCAGCGCAAAGACTAATATTAGAGTTCAAGCTTAAGGCAACACTATTTTTGTAGTTATTCACCCCAATTTCCCCAATTTATACTATGTACTGGGAGTCTTCTTTATAACCTTTATCCGTCCAACTGCACCGTATGCTTATAGAAAAACCTCCACGGCACCCATTGAGTTGAACCGATTCTGATTTCTTGCTATCCCCTTTGAGTAAATTGTACTCCAGCCTCCTGCCAGATGGTACAAGGTCAGAGGTATTTACTTTACTCTCGGTGATAATTTTTTATCATGGCCGCATACATCAACAAAAACTCATAGTGTACTTTGCGGGACTTCGATCTTAAAGAAGATTACTTACTGTTTTTGCTTGAACTCATCACAATTAATAAAGCTACCTGGCTGCCTGGTGTTTTATTGCCTTTCTAGAATACCCTGTATATACAAGGCTTTTCGTTTATTGCTCAAAAACGTAAATAAAACAAAAATCGGAGAATGGAGTAGACATTCTTAATCGCCTCTCTGTTTTCGAGTGATATTACTTGTAGGTAACATGTATAAAATAGTACTGCATTTTAAAAGTTACATGATATTCACAATATTCAAGGCAGAAGGGTTAGGCCGTTACAGTTTCATCGTACGCTACGAATGTAAGCCAGCAAGTCTTTCATCAAATTTCTTTCTTGCTACTACTTTCAAAAGAACCTCATGTGGACAGTAATAATAGTGTTAAGAGAAATATTCAACACTAAGAAAAACATGATTCAAATCATCAAGGATCTCACAACTCTTATTTAGTGTCACTATGTAGCCATTTAATCACAATTACGATATTAGCAACAAAAATGGTTGAGATTTCAATGAAAGTGATGCTTATATTTCCCAACCGGAAGCTTAAACTGGAGTCATAACATATTTATTAAATGCGTAGCAGCGCACACTTCAATTCGTTTCATGCTTTCAAAGAAACATAAAGAGTAAGCTTCGCAATTAATTAATAGCGCCGTCTCGTTGGTGCTAAATGTACTTCATTTCCAATGCAAGTGTTTAGAGAAGCAACTGCGCTGTAGGTAGTTGTTGAACTTGCATAACATCATTAACCTTTATTTGCAACTTTCTAATAAATGGCAAAATCGAATACAAAGTCATTTATTGATTGCTAGTTTTCGCCTAATTCGATTGAAATGCAGGATGGCTTCTCAGGAAAATGAATAGGTGTAAGCTTAGTTAATTTTTATTCCGTATAGGAAGAAAGCAATTTGCGATCTTAAAATTTAATTTGCTACTTTTAACAACGGCCATTGTTTTACTACAAAGTTTTATAGAATAGTCTAAGTGGCCACATTTATAATTTCATGGTAAAATTTATTGATGAATGTTAGCAGGAAATATCTAGTCACCTTTGCTTCAGGTATCAATTCTCTATTTCCATTAAAAGATGAAAGACAACAAAAATTATATTAATAACACTGACCTTTAAAAGATAATTGGCAGCTCATAGTAACGAGAAGCATGCTATTTTACAAAAGTGGTAGGTATGTTATTTGCAGTAATGCATATGAACCTCTGAAGATTCTACTTTCTACTTTATTTTGAATTTTACTACATACATGCTGCAATGAACACTTTTAAAGCCTCTAAAATTATGATAGCAATTAATAACATTTCAAGCATTTCAAATATTACAAAATATTCTATAAATGTGCCAGTTTAATTTTTGCAAATGGTATGAATATCATTGACTTTGAATTAATATTTTGGAAAAACGGTATTAAAAATAGTATCAGCCTTGATTGAAACATAAAACGTAATCAGAGCAGGCTGCGAAATAATAAATAACAATGTAAGATGAATGAAAACAAAAACAAAATGGGGAATGAAATTATACTTTGACTGTTTATCAAATATTCCACTTCACAAAACACAAAGAATAACTTTTTTATTTATTTCAGGTAACTATTTATTATTTTTTGGAGATTATTTTCCAAAAACAGCAGGAAGTACTAAATGAATGACAAATATTCAAGCAAAACTCAGAGTAAGAGTTGTATTCGGAAGACAATTAGATGAACCACGAATGTAAGTTTAACGTTTATCTGACATAAATATTGTCGCTATAATATATCCTGTTCCTTTTAATTTGACGTAAATATTGCGGCTATTGGTTGATTGCCCAGAAATTTGATCGGTAAATTTATTTTGAATCTAATTGTCAAAATTTATTATTTTCAATACCTCTATATCTTAACAACTAGCTTAGTTACTCAATTACACAATTACTTCTTTTATATTTAATAATGTACATTATTAAAATGTCAACAAATATAAACTGAAAAATTATATTCTATTTCTTAAATTAATTTCATCTAACTATTGTTGTGGTAGCATCTCAAGTAGTTTGTGAAAGTGAGTCATACCTAGGGATTAATTATGGAATGATGAAGTACCTAATTATTGAAACTTACAAAGGTGGATTTAAATAGTAAAAAAAACAATATAACTATTCGAAATTTATTTAATAAATTACAGATTAAATTCATATCTGGTAATGCAATTAATATTTTAAGAGAAAGGTTCTAACATGTAGATTAAATAATGTTTGAACTAGTAAAGATAGTTGTTTGGTAATATCAGAGTTAAAGTCATAATTGATTTTAGATAATAATCAGAATAAACCATGAGATAGTTTGAATAGATATTACTGTGGTGAATTGTAATTTTAAAAATAAAAATAATTTTAATTCTAAAAATGTACATGTAATTTCGATAAAAGCAAAATGCGAAAATAAACCCCCTTTAGTTAAATGGTCTTTATTATTTAATTGGTATATAATTGGGTATTAGTGATTAAATTAAAGAGATGAAGAAAAATTAAATACTAAAACAAACTGTATAATAAATAAAGCTACGAAGGGAATAAAGGAGAAAAAATTGAGTAGTGGTAGTACAAGAAGCATCTACAAAATACTCTTTTTTGAAATTGGTAATGTGAAGTATGTGTTCTTATTTGGACATCTACAGCTGAATTGGATTTGAGAACACTGCATTGAGCTTATTGTTGGTTGGTTACATCTACACCTGAGTTGGATTTTGAAGTGGACCGCATTGAACATCTTGTTGGTCAGAAATATCCTGTTTGATTTGGATAAAGGGCATTGCAATCACTGGTGGTTAGTTACATCTGCACCTGAGTTTGATTTGGATGCAGTTGATGTATGCATGCGTATCCGTATTGTGGCAGTTTTGATTGCTGACAGTATTGGTGTCTACATTGGAGCTACATAGGGAGCAATTAATAACAACGGTTGTTGCAACTAGTTAAGAATCTGTATTTACATGGTGGTTCCAGAACATCGGTGAGCAGGCGGCCTGTGCTTGGTTCGACGGAGAGGATGATCGGAGTACTTCAGTAAATTAATTTCAGGTATAATATGTAAAAAGATCTAAAAAGTTTCAATAGTGAGTGAATAACATATTTGAAGGAACTACTTACCATTGTCGATGTTTGAAATGATAATATTTGCAACAGATTTGATTTCGACTAACTGTCATTTTTGAAATAATTCTCATAATATTAATACTATCAAGTGTAACAATTTTGATAAGCAATACTATAGCAATTATTGATTACATGAGGATAATTTGTCATATTTTATAAGGCAAGAACCTAACCTGATTTGAGAGTGATTGTTCTACCGGAGCTAGAAAAAGAAATAAAACTCATAGTAAATAAACTTGAATAATGACATATTTTACAAAAGTTCATCTTGATTTAAATTCATTTCGTACTGGCTTATATACTACACTCAATTTATTCTTATTCTTTGATTATAACTATATAATGATGACAATATATACAGAATTTATTAAATTTTGAGTTTTATCATTGGCCCAAAAAGCAAACACAGCACATTTATTTCACATTTTGAAGCCCATAAGTAATATACCTCAAATAAGTTGCCAGTAATAAATTAGATAGCTAAACCAAAATGTATACCAATTTCTTAAAAATACTGTTTATTTGTTATTGATTTTAAAATTTATGTTACGATTATAGATTGTTAGGGGACATTAAAGAAATGAAACAAGCGTGTCTGAGTCTGGCACTTTCTCAGCTAATTAGCTCATTTAACCTGATAAATAATAGATTTGAATTAAACTGTCCGTAGTAAACAAATTGCTTGTAAATAATAAGTCTACAAATAATATATCACAAATAAACTTTCACCAATACTAATAGCTTAGATGGGTTAAAAGTTATATCAGTATTTCATGCTATTTATTGATTGTTAATTTTCGAATACATCATATACGTTATTTACGCATCATTGCAGTAACAGTTGGTGGGAAAGGAAAAGTAGTTCGATAAACTAATTAATAAAATAGCTTTACAAACTTTTCAGCATTACATCGAACTACTAAATAACTTAGTGGCCTGATATTTTGAATCTGTTCAGTAATGGATCTACTTGTTCAGCAGCAGGAGGTTATACGATTAGACCAAAACAGATCGCCTCGGCATATTTCAAGTTAATATTAATGTGTTACCGATTTTACAATTCATTATATAATTATTGATCCTACTATGTTAGATTATTAATTATATTAATTTAAAAATCTTTAGTTGGGCAAATATATCAACATTAAAACAAACCGTATTAAGTAATTTGACCTTTTTTAAATTGAACAATGCATTTACTTGATGTTTTAGATGTATTCGCGCGTATGTAAGTCCCAATTTATCATATAATTATTCAAACACTACTACATTAAGACTTATTAAAAATAATGAGGAAAACAGATATATTATTTCAGATGTTATTATTATGAGCTATGTTTTAAATATCATATTTTGATGTTTCTTAATATTATAACATTATAAGCTATTGGACTGTAGTCGCCTAATTTTGGACATAGAATAATTGAAAGCTCATAAATAATTAATTTTAATAAAATTGCCAACGGTTAGCTTAAAGTACATAGCATCATTATCTCATAAATATATACTATAAATACTATAAATATATATTGTGATGGTCTTAGGCCCACGGCTCGACTCTGCTAGCCGTGCAAATTAATGAACATTTCAATAAGCACAGAGTTGAGGTGTTTTAATAATTGCAATGCTAAACTTAAGTTTCAAATAATAAATGCATTGGTAAAGAGATTCCAGTAATGATAAAGTAATCAAGTAAGGAACGCAAAAGGCAAAGCTCGTTTTTCACAGGGGTCGAAGTTGACATTCAAATAAATTAAATAATATGGGCTTAATGCGAACCGAAAGAAATTAATAGTCAAAAAAAGGTTTGCTATGTGCAAGTAAAAGAAGCGTAGAATTCAATAAAGCTAGTCAGTGAAATTGGTGAGGATTCTAAAAAGGTAAAGAAGCCAGAATAAGATAACAATATATTGCGAAAAAGCAATCTGAAAAAGCAGGCAGGTGGACATGAGAAGGCAATTAGAAAATCAGGCAACAGGATATGAAGAAATCAATTGAGAAACAAGGAACTCTTAAAATAATCAGTGCATTGAACGGTTGTGAAAAGCAGAGCAAATAATATAACCTGTTTGTGAGTGTGGCGCAAATAAACGATTTTTAAATCTAAGAAACGGACATTAAATTTAGTTTGTAAGAAATTTGAAGAGTTAAAACTATGTTATCAAACTTTTTTCTAGAATGTATTTAAATTAACCATAACTTATTTCCGTTTGTATTGTAACCATAGCGATAGATTCTAAGTTGTTTTAACCCTTCAGTACCCGTTTACGGTCTGTGAGACCGAGCAAACACATAATGCAGTATATTACTTAATGTTCTAGCGTTAGTTTACCGCCCATTTCACTACCTTCCTATATATTGCCATTGAAGATCCGTATGCAGTTTTGAGTTCGTGCGTGCAGTGGTTTAAAAGTTATTTATAATTTCGGTTTCAGAGACCGAAACGGGTACCCGAGTTGTTTTTATTTTTATCTTTGATATACGACTAATGTGAGGAGAAGGAAGTATTTTCGGCATTTTTAGTAACACTGTTATACTAAAACATTATTGTAGTCATGGCAGATTTTATGAGAAAGAACAGGCGCGACTAGAACAGACGATGCGAGATATAATAGCGGAGGAGGATGTCGACAACGCGTTTTATGATGATGTGCGATCGTCTGACGAAGATAATTTATTGGAAACTAGGGAAATGAACAGTGACACTGAACAGGAAATATCTGATTATGAAGACGTTAGTGAACAAGAAACTAATGCCATAAGATATCTTATTATTTTTATGGAGGTGGCAGAGGGTGTCGGACTGCGAGACCGGAGCGGGTACTGATGTCTTACAATTTTGAACAGGTACTGGAGGGTTAATAACAGAAAAAAAGAGGAGAACAAATGAAATAAATTAAGATTGACAGTGTAAATTTTGTTCCACTTTAATTATACTTTCAACATAGTAAATGAGCATTTTTCAAATAAAAAAGTTTACAATTTTATTGTGCAAGTGTCCAAGTTTGTGCGGTATCGTTTGTCAAAGTTTCTCCCACATAAAAATAAAAATTTTACAAGAGCGTCTCCGAGAATTTTCGCCAGCCGATCCAGCTCAAGATTCCGATAACTGCTTCCAGCCAAAATAAAGGTCCAGAGCCAGGAGTCTGCATTGCGATACTTAGGACAGGACTGCAGAAGTGCGACCCGCAGCTTCAACAGCAAGGAAAGCCGTCCCAGGGCTAGAAACACAACAGGGGTCGTCTCCGAGCACCGAAGCAGTTCCGCCGTTATAAGGTACCCAAATCTATCTAAAATATCAGTGTTAGCGCTCGGAAAATCAATTCGAGCATTTCCACGCCCACAGTGAAGGCGCAGTTCGAAAAATAAGCGGTTTCCCAAATTTGAGGTTATGCGAAGGAATTGAAGGCACAGGAAGCGTCCGATAAACAATTGCTAAATTTCCGGCCGCGTCCATCTGACGTAACGGAACAAATTAATGCCTGTAACAAAAGCTGTTAATTACCGCCAAAGTGCAAAGATTTACATATTTACCGTGCGAATTCTCATAGTTACACTGGTTTTAAACGTCAAATACCGCAGGCTTACATACTCCATTTTGTAGATTTTTGACAGAATTGCAAACAATTAGCTACCGTGCATTGGAACTAAATGCGATGAACAGGATCGTAGCAAATAATTCGTAATTTGCAATCAACTAGGAACCCAACTGAGATTAATATAGTTTGTGCTTTACTGAGAGCTAGCGTTCAATTATAATTAATTGCAGGTGAATAAAGTATTAAAAGGGCATACAACCATTTAATTTTGAACAAGTAAATTAAGTACAGCTCATATTTAATCAGCCTAATAATTTGATAGCAGGCAAAGTTCCGTACACAGTAAAATATTAAATCAGTGAATTGTGCATATTGAATTTTGCTCTAACTTACAATTAAATATTAATTAAAACCCAGTCATTATAGATTACAATTTCTTACACACGTTGCACTGTTGCATTAATAACCGTTCAAACAAAAAATTGTGGATTAAGATATATTTTTTAATCAAACAAATAAAATAAAGCCCATTAAATAGTTTAATGAATAAAATGTGAAATTAAAGTAGTTACTCAAAGACTGAATAAATTTTTAAACATTTTATTTCATTAACAATTGCGTCATGTTAAAAGAAGGTAACTTAAATTAAGCGACGTTACACTTTCATAAAAAAGGCTAAAAAAGGTATTACAATAGCAATGAACAACATCTGCTCTAGAATTCCGTATTCACTTACTGACTCTCATAACTGAATTCAAAATAACACAAACACCTAACAATAAATGAATGACAAAATAAAGAAATTAATGTTGCTTTAGAAAGTTTCAGTAAAATTGCGTTTATCTAAAACGTGCTAATACTGACCTAAAAATCTTAGTTGTGTTGTTATACTAGAAAACCTAATCTACAGTAGGATTGGGACTGGAAGAAATTAATTTAGTTTTGATTGGAATGCGGAAAGATTACAACTGAGAGATTGAAAAGCATAGGTTGAAGTAGTTAACTGTTTAGAATAGGAGAATTGAAATCTAATCGTTCAGAAATAATTTCTAGAAAGTGCATTTAAATACAATTTAATATGCTACATTACTAATTCAGGGTATGTGGCAATTATAATTTACTTTCTCCATTAAGAATTTGCCACATTAGTATTTGGAATGAATTACAATAAATATATAGATTTACTTTAAGTCTCTGCTAGGATTTTAAGTTGATTTAAATCTTTTAACATTTTAAAACGTTACAGAAAGATTTTTTATACATATCGCTACGAAAGTTTCATGTTGCTTGTATAATGGTACGTAAATGAAAGCTACGTGTGGTAATGTGCGCACTTTAAAAGATAAATTGCTGAAACAAGCAAAAGCAATAAAACAATGATTGCACCGAATGCTGTTCACAGAAGATTACTTTATTGCGCTATGCTAGGTATTTGTGTCACAAGATAGTTCCAGCTTTAAGCGGAGTCTGTAATTAAATTTTCAAATATTCCAGTAGGTACGTATCCCGTGTGTCTGTTTACTTCATGTTCGTGTTTACTTGTTCCAATTAAAGCTCAGAATCAGTATGAATGTGACAGAATCAGCATTTAACTTAATTTTGGAGACTACGTGCGAGTTAATGCCGTGCAGGTTAGAGATGAACAGGTTAATAAGTCCTGATCGTGGATTTCTAACTGGAACGCTATCAGTACAATTGTAAAAGCTTTTGAACTACAATTATGGAAAATTCAAAGTTTTATACATCAAATACTTAAGCCACTGGTGCCAATTCTTAGCAAACAAATTAAATATGTTCAAAACTTCTGATGCGTTTTCAAAGCGAACATATTTGTTATAACTAAATTATGTGACCGTATGGTATTTGCGAGTAATAACATAATTGGCAATTTCTTCAGATTGTATTTTTTAAAGAAACTTTTAATTAATGTTTTCCAGTCAGCATGCGAAAAATATTCGCTCTAATTATACGTTGTTATATATTGAGCGCGGCCTGGTTAATTAGAGCCTTTCGCGCATATTTTGAACTTCCTTCCTTCCTTCGCCTTGCTGAATTTTATTGGCACGCTAAACGATGTGTCTTCATTCCTCCTTTTCGTTTGTGCTATGGTTTCGGGCAGTCAGCTGCCATTTTCGGCCATCAAAAGGTTGGTGGGTTTTAGTGAAGTTACGCTACGAAGTATTGGGTTAGCCCTCGCTATATTTGACGGATTATACTCCTCTGGTGACTTTTGGAGAGAAATTCTTCTCACGTCAATCTTGACTGATCCTGGTTAGCGAGCTGTTGAAATTCTTTTTGCACGTGCCCAAGTGGGGTAAGTTTATTTAGGTTTCTGCGGTACCGCGTGTTTAGTCGTTTTGTAGTATATCTTGTGAACTCTTGTAGCTGCTAGTGGAAAGCCCCAAATAGAGTGAAGCTGAAAGCGCAAAGTACGTACAGATCCAAGTGCACATAGCGTGCTTGACCTATTTGGGTTGCGATTCTGCAGGTGCTGGTCTGCAGCATCGTCGTATCGAGCCTTCTTATTTGCCTTGGCTTGGGTTTTATCCTCCCAGCTCCTACCAGAATGTACAGTGTACATGTTCCGTCCTAGTGGGTTCTAGGAGCTCAACGAAAGAGTTGATGTAACGTATATTATTTCCATTTTTAATATAATTTGAATGTTGTGTACAGTGATCCTGTGCCTCTGTAGTACCGTCATAACTGCCTTGTTACATAGGTTGGCAAGCAGGTCCTGCTGGATTTTCCTCAGAACTGCATGGGTTTTACAATTGCTATCGAACTTTTACCGTATATTACAGCTTTCTTAACGATCTACATGGGTACCCTTCAGAGCCCATTCAAATGCTCAAAATAAAACAACTAAGGATTCTCATCCACGGAGCCTGTTTTAGCCTCCGCAATACTTTTAATTTGTTTGTGGTTATAATTAACGTATTCTGTATTTATAAATTTTAGAATATTGTAAATGTTAACTTACTCACAAGATTAGTGATTATTATATATTAATATTATTACACCGTCTTGTTTACATGGAGTTGTGTACTTTATATCAGAGCATTGTGTTACTTTTGAGTTTACGAATTCTCTATGATAACCTGGATACACTTGTCAGTATTTAAAGATTCGTTGGAGCCCGTCTTTCCTATTTAATTAACTTCAGTATTTATAATGAACTGCACTCCGTCTTCACTGAGGTAACCCGGATGGCAATTGTATCCCTGTAGTTATTTTATTTTGAGATAATTAGCCGACGAATCAAATCCGGCATCAAAGTATAACATAGAAGAAAGGTGCATAACACTTAGAATAAGGGATACTTTATTCTACACAGGTAACAAGAATGTACATACAAGCTGCGTGGGATTTATAATCCACAAGAAAATGTACACAATGTTACCCACTTTAACACAATCTAACAAAATATAATTATATAATTAAAATGTATTCACAAAGTTGCACACACGAAGAAAAATAAGCAGACCAAATTTTATTAAGAATTGACGCAGTCTCTGGAAGAAAACCTTAGAAAATATGTTTTCGTAAATGGTGTCCTCAATGCAAATATTAAACACAAAAAGAGAAAAGGAAGATATAACTGGCAGCTATGGAATTAGATAACGAAATGAAAGGGGACATAAATTACTTGAATATCAGGACTAATACAAATTAAATGCAATTAACCCTTTCTCTAAAAAGAAGGAAGCACATAAATGAACCAAAACGAAATTGATTACATTATATCAAATAATAAACGAATTGTTTAGGACGAATACGTTTTAAACAAGTTTAGAACAAATAATAAGCGGGTTGTTCAGGACGTATACGTTTTAAACAAGATTAGAACTGTCAGTGACCACCAACTAGTACCAACTAAAGTACAAATAAATGTATCCTGGAAAATGATAGAAATGCCTAAATGACAAAACTGGGTAAATAAATCATGACGAACTGGTAATATGCTACCAAAATAACTAAAGAGTTGAAAAATAATAACATCTTCGGAAATGTAAAACGACTATTATGGATCCACAACAAATCAAAATAAAAGTTCCAAAAATAAAAATACAAATCTTAGTAGCTTTCACATAAAAAAATAAAAGGAAACAATTATATTATTACATAAATAAACCCCTGTATTTAGCTGCGCTTACTTTAACATTATTATTTATTAATAATACAAGTTTTGTAAGTAAATTACGTTGTTTTTATAATAGCAATTTTAAATACCAATTTAAATATATGAGTGCTAAGTGAATCGGTGTAATAGTCGCCTGTACAAGACGTAGTTTCCTTATTACGCAACCAGTCTGCCACCTTGTTAATTGTCACATCTTTATCATAGTTACAATCAGTTAAACAATAGAGAATGTAAGCTTTATCGTGGCACTTGGTTATTAATATTGTAAAGTTCGTGTAGGCGCGGCATAAGCTAACTCAAAAAATCAATTCTGTGAAGCAGAATCAATCAATTACTTTATAAATTACCTTTCTTGACGTATAAATATTTAACAATATTTTGCAGGATCTTATGAAATAATTTCTAAAACAATGTCGAATAGTGTCAGTTACGTTTTTGGTATTATTTATCTTATTTAATAAGAAACGGGGATGGGTACATTCCTCTGTTAGCCGTCAGACATTCATGGTATTTCTACAGAGAAAATTTTATTAATTGTCTTGACATTTTTCATAAGAGATTGATAGACATACATTTTTCAAAATCTGAGCAAGAGCGCTACCAAATTTTGGAATATTTTGCTTTCTGTTATTACATAATATTGATAGTAACAGTAATAATTAAATGCGAATAAGGAGGAAAAGTTCCAAATGGTTAATTTAATTTTTTAGGCAAACTTTTTAGAATAAATAAAAGTCAAATTGTTGTAACATTATTAATGCTTCGCCATTTTGTGATTGCTTCTTCAGTTATATTGGCAAAAAATATTAAAAATTTAGATTTGTTTACAATAGTAGTATTATTTTACTGAAATTACGAAAATGCTCTTCTTAGTGCTTTCATATTGGGTTTTGATGATTTTTTAGAAGCCATTATCCTTTTTGTTGAACGTTCATTTCGATTATGTGAAGTTCAGATGGACACCCAATTTTTTGACCGGTTGGCTGAATTGTAGTTTCCAGGCCGATTTAATTTTCTTACCAGAGTGTAGCATTTTATATATGCCGGCAACTGTCATTATATTGTTGAGACTCCACTTGATTGTGTATGCCTAACTATTTATTTAATATCGGTACCTACACGATGCAATGTATTTGATAATTAAAATTATTTTCAAACTTTTATAAAAATCAATAGCGCCTTGAGACTCTTTTTTAGGGGTGGTTCGATAATCTAGTAGTTTGTTAATTGAAATTTTACTTTTATAATGACTTTTGATTGTTTGCTGACACTAACTGTCACATTGCACTTCAAACAATGTTCCAACAATATTCTCAATTAAAAATGAAAGTATTCATTCTACTCACATGCAATTGACTCAATGCCCTAAGGTAAGTACTTGATTATATTAATTACACTCTTTTAACTGTCTTTTATTTAATATAGCTTCAATAGGATAAACTTAAAAACCCACCTGAACAACTTTCACTATTGCTGCTGGAAAGTCACGTACAAAAACAACACTCCTCCTGACGTCCACAACCTGGATCCCCTAGCTAGTCCTGTCGTTTTGTCCCGCTTAATGACAAATATGCGCCGATCTGTCAAAACCCTTGCTGCTAACAGGAAAGGTCCCGTTCCACCTCAGCAACGCTTCTGTCACCTTCCAGACGTTCCCTAGTTCCAAGGGCCCCACTGCAAGTTTGCTATCCTAGATGATCCTTGATTAATATTCTTCTTTTATAGCTCTGACTTTGGCAATCTCTGTCATAAGTAACCAACAGAATCTCCCGTATCCTGAAGTGCCTCTGCTATCCTCCGTAGTCAGCTCCTCACGTCGTCAGTATTCCATTAATATAACCCGCAATGTCCAACTTTTTACTAATGTAACTTCTTATAACTTGTATTAATGAAATTAAATAACTCTATCCAAATCCAATTCTCTTCTTGTTTCTTTTACTTGCTTGTATCTAACTAAATAACCTTCCAATACTCTTCTATAACTGCATCTTTACAAATTATCTCGTTTAAGTTTCTCATTATATTCACCACGTCAATTTATTAAAACCCTTTTTAAAATGTATCTGACTAATTCACATAATAAAATTAGGGTAAACTTCTATTTTTTATTGGAATCGAAAAATTGAATCAAAATTACATTTTATGTTTTATTATTTTTCTAATAATGGTAACAAAAACTGCTTAGCGTCTAAGTTACAATTATTTATGCCCTCTACACATTCAAATAATTTGAGTCCTACCTACTCATCTTATTATTTCAATAGAATACTCAAGTGCTACACATATCATCTTAGTTTGCATCAAAATTAAATTCTATTAATGACTTTCAATTAAACAGGCAATTATTTTATAAATTTTTCTTATTTGATTATATTGATATACCAAATTTTATATTTAAGTTACTCTTCAACATAGACTGCCCTTTAGGTATCATAGCAATATATTGTTTTTTTAAAGATCTCTACAAGAGAACCTGATAGATTCAAAACGAAGAATTCTTTTCTGCAAAATTACAATTTCATGGAAACGAGTTGCATATTCCCAGCATAATACACCATAATTTAATAATGAATTTACAAAGTCGTAGTAAAAGAGCGTTAGCACGACAGTACCATGAAAATTTCTCAATTGCCAGATTATATGTTGTTAATCTGCTGCTTATATAATCAATTTGAGCGTTCCATGTCAAATGGGTGTTAACATAAACTCCTAAGAATGTTAAGGTGGAATTCTTGGTAGATAAAGAAAGCATGACATAAAACGGCAAAGGCCTCGATGGCTGTTAAGAATGGCGTTTTAACTCCATTCACCCAATTAGCTCATTGGTAAAGCGTGTTGACGAAGAGTAGTCGTAGTGGAGCTCCTGCTAAAAGAATAGCGATTTGTTAATTCATATTGTTTTTTCTGAAAGGAGCTTGCTGATGGCCGGATGCTTTAAGAGACAGATTCGACCTACGGTGAAGAAGGCCGCATGACAGAGCTTCTAGAAGTTAGTGAGCGTCTCTAGCCGAAGCCTTCTCATGTTACAGAGCTTGGCAGACCTGGTAAACATCTTAGAGCAGTGCGGATAATATGTGGTGGAAGACACACTTTTGTCGCAAGCGGTTCGTTCGGACCTGAAGCTTGAGGCGTCTTGGGCGAAGCCAGATTGATCCTCGTTTGAGAAGCCGGAATGCCAGATCTTCTGGGACCTGGAGCTGTACCTAATCGACGTCTTCTCTTGGCTTGGACCTTGTCACAGACGTCCTGAACCTGGTACGTTTCTGGAAGCAGTTCTGTGTGCGTCGGATGGCTGGTGAGGGTAAACGGCGAAGGTTTGGCCCAGTGCTGGCTTGTCTTGGACATTGATAGTTACTGGTGGCTCACAGGATGCACATAGGGAGTGCATGCTCTAAAGCTGGAGGTGTTGAGAGTTTATGACTATCTGCGATCGCGTGGTATCGAGGCGTTTTGGCTAACAGATGGAGAATTTTTAAATGGGCCGTTATTTAAGAATTTTATAGAGAATGGTGTCAGCTTCATATCAAGAAAATGTGTTTTAATGAATTTGGAAACAAACCACTATTTGAACAATAAGACTGCACTTCAATAGACCATGCATTTGCCTTTAAATTAAGAGTTTGGGTATTTTCAGCTGTTACAACACAGGAAGTGTCGTCGGTCGCGAACAAAGAAATAAATTCAAATTGTTTGTTATCGACAATATCATTAATAAAGATTATAAACGAAAAGGCCCCAAACCCGCCCTTGGGGTACATCTACGCTTATATTTTTTTATCAGAGCTGATTAAAGTCTATTTTAGAACAACTTTTCGAAAACTGTTTGATAAATACGAAACTAGCCAGCTTCCAGCTGTTCCTCTAATACTATACCACATTTTTTTAAATCAAAATTTCGTAATGTGCAACCTCGAAAGCACGTGTCAAATCGAAAAAAAACCCCAGCTATCTTTAACTTTAAATCTAATTTAGACATCATATATAGCATGATCAAAAATTATTTTCATCTAATATGGCTATGGAATATTTCCTAATTTATAAAGGTAACTACACCACACTTAAAAATAAATTTCAAGTTTGACATTCAAATATAAACATAGTTGCATTCATAAATTAGGAACTACTCCATAGTCACATTAGATGAAAATAATTTTTCACGCTGCTGATCATGTAAGTCAGTGATACAGCCTTAGTAACAAAACGTGTAAGTCGTCGATTATATTTGTTTGCTGTTTTCCCTTGACAACGGAACTTAATATTATTATTAAGTTCCTAGGATAATAAAATTAACAACGCAAGATGCAGACTTAGACGTTTTGTTTATAATTGCAATTGTTTATGTGACATGTGACACTCACAGGTAACACGACTCACAAAAATTAGTCCTGGTGACAGGTGACAAACCAAACGATTTTTTCAAAAATCTAGGAAAATTTCGACAAACAGCGGGAAAAATATAATAAGATAACTCGGAATGTATCGCCCATTAACATTTTCGGCAGACAACAAGCCGCGGCTTTGCCTTGGCTTGTACTTGCCTACCTCAAATGTTATAGGTTCTTACATTCCTTGTTACTTAAATAGCTATTTTACCATACTTTAGTTAATTATAGATACAAATGCATCTTATGTTGATATATTTTTTGGAAACCTAAATTGTCTGTTAAAATATTACATGAATTTAAGAAAATCGGAAGTATCGCGCAGAAGACTTTTTCGTATATTTTTGAAAATATGGAGTTCAGAAACGGGTCTATAATTTTTAAAATTTTTGGTATCTTGTTTTTTATGAATGGCAATGGCGAGCGAAACTTTAAGAGCAAAAATAAAGAAACTCTCCTTAAATTACACACTTACTAAGTTAGTCAAGACAGGAGCCATATGTGATAGAAGAAAATAGCTATCATGTCCAGCATAATCCTTGTTTGTAACGTTTCTAACATTTCGTTTACTTAAACAGGCGACTAAAAGATTGATGAGGCTATTGAAGTGTGGCTCCTTTTCGTGACCCGACACTTAATCACGCGACACATAATCATAGAACATTTAAGCACGGACAGTTAAACACGCCGACATTTAAACACGCCGACAGTTAATCACACCGACATTTAAACACATAGACATTTAAACACGCCGACAGTTAATCACACCGACATTTAAACACATGGACAAATAAACACATTGCGTTTGACGTGAATTCGGAATAGTAATAGCGTGTTAAGTAATGTACAGAAACATAACTTAATGTTACCCAAGACTGCAGTAAAACTAAAATATAAAAAAATATGGAGCTTTATTGATTATTATACATAATATTACTTATACATGCATACATATATATATTAAAATACATGGGCAAGAGTTCGCATATATTCGATTTTATTATCCTGATCGTAGCTTGCAACTATTCGTTCGACTCTGGTGTTAAGGTCTCTGTACTTTTTCTTCTCCGGAATGCGTTGACCACTTATAATATGCTGTAAATAATATGTGTGTTGCAATGCAATTTCTTTTTGTAGTCCACCGAGAAATCGCCAAACGGTAGGATGACTGCATTGAAATAACGATTGCAATCCAAAATGCCAACCTGCTATTGAATTAGTCGTTCTTGCTAATCCTTCTGTGACAGATGTATGGTGATTCCAAATTTCTGGACTGAAAAGTGAATTCCGACGGCGACCGTTCCGCATTTGCCGTCCGCGAAGGTAACATTAAGTTATGTTTCTGTGCATTACTTAACACGCTATTACTATTCCGAATTCACTTCAAACGCAATGTGTTTATTTGTCCATGTGTTTAAATGTCGGTGTGATTAATTGTCGGCGTGTTTAAATGTCTATGTGTTTAAATGTCGGTGTGATTAACTGTCGGCGTGTTTAACTGTCGGCGTGTTTAACTGTCCGTGCTTAAATGTCCTATGATTATGTGTCGCGTAATTAAGTGTCACCGAACCCTCCTTTTACTCTTATTTATATCAGTGCAGTACCAGAAAGTGTTTTTATGGAATTTACAATAGAAATGTAAGGCAGTAGTGGAAAGTATAGCAACCTATGGCGCAGAGGTGTGGGAAGTAAGACAAAGAAACAGAAAGAAGTTAAAGGCGATGGAAATGGAATTCTGGCGACGTAGCTGTGGTGTTACAAGAATGGACAGACTTAAAAATGAAGACATTCGAAACGAAATGGAAATAAATATAGATATAACCGCTGCGATTGAAAACAAACAATTAAACTGGTACAGCCATATGAGAAGGATGGATGCAGAAAGATGGCCTCAGAAGATATGACATTGGAATCCCTCGCAAAGGAGAAGAAGAGGAAGACCAAAACTGTCATGGAATGATGATATTTGACAAGCCATGAGTAGCAGAGACCTACAAGAAAACGAATGGCAAAACAGACGGAGGTGGAAACAAGCATGCGAGAAACGCCAAACGGTGTAACCCCACTCGCATTTATATTATATATTATATTATACAATAGAAATGTGTATACCAAAACACTGGAGTTTAACTTTTTATCACGAATGAGAATTTAGCAAATAAACCACATGAGGGATAAAAAGGAACTTCAGTGCCGAAGGGTCCATTATGTTTTTTTTAAATCGAGAAATTGCGAAATTACAAAATTTTAAACAACTTTTGTGGGTTATGTTGACGTCGGTTCACGTTTATCTGTCGCCCCGCCACCTATAAAAGATCGTATGGATTACTTCACTGCCGATTTCAAAAACATTACTATAATTATCCTTACCGCATGATTGTAGTTCCTGAATTATTACCCGATGAATGGTTT